>SJYX01006782.1:171261-192242 GCA_006410675.1 Oreotragus oreotragus | reverse complement strand
CATGACTGAGCGATTGACCTGAACTGAACTGAATGGTCTAGTGGTTTTCCCTACTTTTTTCAATTTAAGTCTGAATTTTGCAGTAAGGAGTTCATGATCTGAGCCACAGTCAGATCCTGGTCTTGTTTTTGCTGACTGTATAAAGCTTCTCCATCTTCAGCTGCAAATAATGTAATCAATCTGATTTCAGTATTGACCATCTGGTGATGTCCATGTTTAGAGTCTTCTCTTATGTTATTGGAAGAGGGCTTAAACTCAACATTCAGAAACTTTTAGCTTAAAACTCAACATTCAGAAAACTAAGATCATGGCATCTGGTCCCATCACTTCATGGCAAACAGATGGAGAAACAATGGAAACAGTGACAGACTTTATTTTGGGGGGCTCCAAAATCACTGCAGATGCTGACTGCAGCCATGAAATTAAAAGATGGTTCCTCCTTGGAAGAAATGCCATGACCAACCTAGACAGCATATTAAAAAGCAGAGAAAAATAAAGAAATAAAAAGCAGAGACACTACTTTGCCAACAAAGGTCCACCTAGTCAAAGCTATGGTTTTTCCAGTAGTCATGTATGGATGTGAGAGTTGGACTATAAAGAAAGCTGAGCACCAAAGAACTGATGCTTTGAACTGTGGTGTTGGAGAAGACTCTTGAGAGTCCCTTGGACAGCAAGGAGATCCAATCAGTCCATCCTAAAAGAAATCAGTCCTGAATATTCATTGGAAGGATTGATGCTGAAGATGAAACTCCAGTACTCTGGCCACCTGATGGGAAGAACTGACTCATTGGAAAAGACCCTGATACTGAGAAAGATTGAAGGCAGGAGGAGAAGGGGACAACAGAAGATGAGATGGTTGGACGGCTCAAACTCAATGGACATGAGTTTGAGCAAGCTCTGGGAGTTGCTGATAGACGGGGAGGCCTGGTGTGCTGCAGCCCATGGGGTCACAAAGAGTCAGACATGACTGAGCGACTGAACTGAACTGACCCCTAAAATTCAATGTTTAAATCCTCACTCTCAGAGATGATGGTAGTATCAGGGGATGAAATCTTTGGAAACTGATTTGGTCATGAGAGTAGTGCCTCTACGCCCGACATAAATGTTCTTATAAAAGAAGCTCCAGAGAGACCCCTGAGCTCCTTCCACAATGTGAGGGCACAGCAAGAAGGTGCCAGCCAGGAAAAGGGAAAAAGGTTTCACCAGAGCCAGACCATGCTGCTACCTTGATAACTCCACAACTATGAGAAGCAAATGTCTACTGTTGATAAGAGCTCCAGTCTATGGTATCTTGTTTTAGTAGCTGGAATAGACCAAAACAGGTGTGCTCTATGTCTCTAACCCACCCAACTGGGTGGATGGTGATGGCAGACACGACAATAGGGAAGCCTGGGAAGAAGACCGTGAAACAGGCCTTAGAAATGCTGTGTTTATGGCACATCTGAACACACGAGGCCCCCATGACCTCTTTTCTGGATAGTAGCTTCCTAAAAGGTTTCCCTGCTTCCACCTGTGTCTCTCTACTAAGTATTCTGCACACATCAGGAAGACTAATCTTTTTAAAATGTCAATAAAACTGTATTATTCCTTCACCAAAAATTCAAACTTTTCCACAGTGCATTAAGGACCTGGGGCTTCAACCACTGGCAGCTCCAAGACGGCTTACGAGAACTCAGTCATCTGCAGAGAGTGGTCACAGAAGCCAAGGGTATGAAGGAAATTGCATAGGGAAAGACCATAGAATCCACGAGGAAATCCATTATTTCCTGCAATGGAGACAGATAAGGAATGGCCAGAAAAACAGGAAGAATCGCAGCACAATATCGTATCACTGAAGCCAAGGGAGAGAAAAAAAGCACTTCAGGGAAAAGTGATCAACCAAGGCTGCTGAAAGGTTAAAGAGTAAAGACTCAGAGATGTCAGCAGATTTAGCCACATGGAGTCTGGCGCCTTTTTGGTACCTCAGTGAGTTCAGGCAGAAGGATGTGGGTAAGGAATAGGACCAGAGGCCAGGCAGAGGGATACACGGTGAAGAGGGAGCAAAGACGTCTGCAGCATCATGGATGGACCTAGAAACAATCATAGTGAAGTAAATCAGAGAAAGACAAATACCACATGATATTACTTATATGTGGAATTTAAAATATGCCACAAATGAACCTATCTATGAAACAGCAACAGAGTCACAGACATACAGAGAGAACAGGCTTGTGGTTGCCGAGGGGGAAGCGGGTGTCAGAAGGTGAACTGGGAGTTTTCAATTAGCAGATGCGAACTATTATATATAGGATGGATAAACAAGGTCCTACTGTATAGCATAGGGAACTATATTCAATTTCCTGTGATAAACCACGATGGAAAAGAACGTTAAAAAAAATGTTTATGTGTGTATAACAGTCACTTAGCTGTACATCAGAGACTGGCGCAACACTGTAAATTAACTATACTTCAGTAAAAAAATTATACTTAGCAAAAAAGAGGAGGCAAAGAACAAAGACTGTGAATACAGGCATCTTTCCCAACAGTCTGGCTTTAAAAGATGAAAGGTAAGTCAGTGCTGGAGGGAATGTCAGGGGAAATTTTATTGTTGAGATGGAAGGGATTGAAGACCTTCATTGTTGATGGAACAAACTATTTGAAAGAGTAAAATTAAATATACAGGGGAAAGAAGGGAGACTTGGTAACACAGTAAGGTTCTAGAGAGGAGACCCAAAGCACAGATGGAAGGACAGAAAGAAGGTGAGAGGAACTCCTCCTCTGCTGGAACAGGTGAGAAGGTAGAGAAGTTACAGACAGAGGAAGTCTTGACTTTCACAGTGCAAAGTCACGGCCATCTCATTCATCTGACAGCATCAGCTTTCTACAGGAAGTAGAAGGTGAGTTAGTAAAAGTGCTAGGGAGGAGGCAGTTTGAGGAAAATAGAAAAACGAAGTACTCTTGTTTTGGAGAAGGACAGAAGAAGCTGATCTGACAAGAGTAGGATTTAGAGGGAGCCATCGGGGGGCAGGCCCATTCAAGCTGGACGGTAAAGAATTCATACGGTACCAACCGGCCTTGTTGAGTCACCCACGACAGCAGAGTGTACTGCCTCAGTTACAGGCACAAAGCTCCTCGGGAAAGACTTTAAGAGAGTTCAATAGTCTGCAAGTTGATTGGAAGTATTAAAGAAGCCTGGAGTTCTGAAGATTCCTATTATCATAAAGACCATCATGCCCTCCCAAGGAACCAACGCTGCTGCTGATCTCCAGGGTCAAGAGTGCCAGACAGAACATTATAACTAGAGAGTCTACACGAAGCTGGTATTGAACCACAGCAGATTTCTGAGTTATGAGACTATGCAGAGGAAAGAAGTTAGAAAGCAGCATCTACCCATATCACACAGCAGATGAGGAAAAAGGTCTACCCAGTAACCTGCCTTCCTGATACTTTAAGAAAACACGATTGATCCGGCACCTCTAGCTGGCTTTGCTATTACCTTGTGCAGAACTACTGTTTCTTTCACAGATGTAACATTTCCTAAGTCCAGCCTCTGAGTCACAGATGTGCCTTGGGAAGAGAAAGATGGAGTCACCAGGCAAGAAGGGTGGCCAAGGAAACCAGTATTTTAATATCCAAGATATCTTGTTTTCTGGCTCTAATGCTGTACACAATTGTCTTTGTTCAGCTCTCATCACTTCTGCTCAAGACATAAAGTGATGAGACAATTCTATCCTGATTTGCAGATGGCTTGCATTCTAGACTTTGGTCTCTTTCCATGAATAATTAACAGTAATGGGTTATTAAATAGAGTATGGTTTTACTGGAGCTCCACACACCTACTGGCGTTGGACTCCCTGAGGCTCAGAAGTGTGAACCCAGATACTCAAAGTGGTGCCACCTCTCCCTCCCAAGCTAGGAAGTCCATGACAACCTACTGCAGGGTCAGTGGCCAGCAGGCATATCCAGACCCACATATACTATCAACTGATTTATGACAAGGAGAACACTGCAATGTAACAGGGAAAGGTTTTTTTTAATAAATGGTGCTGAAGAAATTTACTATTCATCTAGACGTAT
The DNA here is from genome assembly GCA_006410675.1 of Oreotragus oreotragus. NCBI lineage: Eukaryota > Metazoa > Chordata > Mammalia > Artiodactyla > Bovidae > Oreotragus > Oreotragus oreotragus. The sequence goes on along the minus strand of SJYX01006782.1, from coordinate 188,186 downwards.
CATCTTTGTTGGGCTCACTGTCCCCACCACTAAGCTTGGCACAAAAATATGGTGCCAACCTTTTTATCCTTGTTGAAGGATAAATATGTTTCACTGGTTTTGTTGACTGAACTGTGTCACAAACAACCCCACCCCTACCCCTGCAGAAGTTACAGTCAGAACGTGACCTTAGCTGGGAATAGGGTTCTTGCAGGTGTAATTCACTCAAGAGGAGGATATGTGGGGGGTATGGGCTTCCCAGGTGGCACTAGTGGTAAAGAATCCATCTGCCAATGCAAGAGACACGAGGGATGTGGGTTTGATCCTTGGGTCAGGAAGATCCCCTAAAGTAGGAAATGGCAACCCACTCCAGTATTCTTGCCTGGGAAATTTCATGGACAGAGGAGCCTGGTGGGCTACGGTCCATGGTGAAAGTGAAAGTTGCTCAGTCGTGTCTGACTCCTTGTGACCCTGTGGACTATATAGTCCATGGAATTCTCCAGCCAGAATACTGGAGTGGGTAGCCATTCCCTTCTCCAGGGGATCTTCCCAACCCAGGGATTGAACATTGCAGGCAGATTCTTTTTACCAGCTGAGCCACAAGGGAAGTCCAAGAATACTCGAGTCGGTAGCTTACCCCTTCCCAAGCAGATTTTCCAGACCCAGAAATTGAACCAGGGTCTCCTGCATTTCAGGCGGATTCTTTATCAGCTGAGCTACTAGGGAAGCCCATACAGAAACACAGAGTTACAAGAAAAGAGTCAAAAATGACTGAACACATACTGTCACATGTGCTGGGATAGGTGGACCCTTAACCCAATATGACTGGTGTACTTTTGGGAGATGAGAAGAGAGAGTGTCAGTGATAATGCCATGCGATGACAGCAGTAGAGATTAATCTCTATTAATACTTGTATCTACAACCCAAGTATTAATAACACCAAGGATTGCTGGCAAAACCAGAAGTTAAGAGAAATTTCTGACACTGCTCCCTGGTACCAACCAGATGTCCTACAGTTCTATTCCATTCTGACACTAACTACCCAAAGTCAAAGCAGACCCCAGAAGTTAAGGGCGGAGGGCTACACAAGATTTCCCCTACTTCTGGTGCCAGCCCCAGTTTTGGGTGTCCAGTATTCTTGCCTGGAGAATCCCAGGGACGGGGGAGCCTGGTGGGCTGCCATCTATGGGGTCGCACAGAGTTGGACACGACTGAAGCGACTTAGCAGCAGCAGCAAGCTGCTCATGATCTGCCCAGCTGGCTGCAAATTCATGGCTTCCCCCATCTCCCTTAGGTGGGATCATTTCTTAGAATGACTCACAGAACTCCCTGAAAGCGTTCCTCTTAGGATTACAGCTTTGTGTATATGTATGATGGAAACAACTCAATTGGGATTAGCAGATGCAAACTATTACATACAGGATGAATAAGTAACAAGGTCCTACTGTAGAGCACAGGGAACCATATTCAATATCCTGGGATAAACCATAACGGAAAAGATTATACATGTGTATAACTGAGCCACTTTGCTGCACAGCAGAAATTAAACACACAACGTTGTAAATCAACTATGGCTCAATAAAGAAGGCTACAACTTGGGAACAACCAGATGAAAGGTACACAGAGCAAGGTGTGGGGGGAGATGCTGGCTTTCCATGGACTTTTCTCATGGAAATAGGTGCCCCACCGCCAGCACCTCAATATGTTCCCATCTAGGAAGCTCTACTGAGCTCCACTGTCCAGAGATTATATATGAGTTTCATCACATAGACAGTGAAGGACCTAAGCTACTCCATTTTGTTAACAGAAAAACTCTATTTTGTAAGGTTCCAGGAAAGAGCCTTTGGAAATCCCTTGACCTCACCCCACCACCCTTGAGCCAATCGGACCTCAGACCAGAATCTCTTGACTTAACGTTCAGGAACTTTCGGTCTACCTAGGTAATGGGAACCAATCAGAACCCGAGGCCAGCCAGGGAAATGGGAACCAATCAGAACCCGTGGCCAGCCCGGGAAATGAAAACCAATCAGAAACCAACACCTAACCCTTCCACAGAAGGTAACCAATTAGACGTCTCCCAACCGGAAAGCAATGTAACCCAGAGCTCAGGGCTCCTCCCTATAGCCGTTGTGTCAGTATCGGTGGGAGCCCCAGCTCAAGCTTGGTAATAAAAACTCTCTTGCTTTTGCATCAGATATCGGCTCCCTGGTGGTCATTGGGAGATTTCGCGACTTGGGCATAACAACAGGATGGACTGAGTCACTGGCCACAGCACTGGACACCCAGCTCCTCTCTCCTCCCCAGACGTTGTGCCGACCCAGTGTTCCAACCCTTCAATCACAAGATACGTCTTTCTGGAGACCAGCCCCCATCCTGAAGCCATCTAGGGGNGGCTCCCTGGTGGTCATTGGGAGATTTCGCGACTTGGGCATAACAACAGGATGGACTGAGTCACTGGCCACAGCACTGGACACCCAGCTCCTCTCTCCTCCCCAGACGTTGTGCCGACCCAGTGTTCCAACCCTTCAATCACAAGATACGTCTTTCTGGAGACCAGCCCCCATCCTGAAGCCATCTAGGGGCCCACCAAGGTCACCTCATTAACATAAGAAAGCACAACTATTAACTCAAAAAATTCTAGGGATTTTTGAAGCTTCCTGTCAGAAGCTGATGAAAAGGAGATGGTGGTAGAGGTCTAGTCGCTAAGTCATGTTCAATTCTTCTGTGACCCCAATAACTGTAGCCCTCTAGGCTCCTCTGTCCACGGGATTTCCCAGACAAGAATACTGCAGTAGGTTGCCACTTNTAGGGATTTTTGAAGCTTCCTGTCAGAAGCTGATGAAAAGGAGATGGTGGTAGAGGTCTAGTCACTAAGTCATGTTCAATTCTTTTGTGACCCCAATAACTGTAGCCCTCTAGGCTCCTCTGTCCACGGGATTTCCCAGACAAGAATACTGCAGTAGGTTGCCACTTCCTTCTCCAGGGGATCTCCCCAAACCAGGGATGGAGGTTCTTTGCCTGTGGGCCACCAGGGAAGCCCTGAAAAGGAGATCCTCTTCATTCTATCCCAGCAAGGGATCTATCCTCCCCCGATCCTTCAGAGAGAGCACGGCCCTGCCTACACCCTGGATTTTGACTCAGTAGCCTCTATAACTGTCAGAAAGCAACAATCTGTTATTTTAAACCCCCCTCCCACCTGGGTGTGTGGCAATTGATGACAGGAGCTCTAAGAGCTGACACAGTAGGTGGAACAAGGCTTTCTTGGTTGTAACTCTGAGCTAAATGGGGGCTCCAGTGGAATCCCCTCACCCCCACACCATCTAGTATTTCCTGAGGTTCCTCAGGACATTCCTCTGCAGCCCTCTCTTCTTAGCAACACTCCCCCCCCCCACCCCCCACTTCAACGCTTCGATTCCCCACCTGCTGAGGACTCCTAACTCCATCACCACTAGACCTCCTCCTGCACTCCAGACCCAGATGCCCAGTGGAACACCTGCCCCTTGTGTTTCTCAGTGACTGGCAGGACTGCCCACCCTTTGCCCTAATCCCAAACCTCAGGGCAGCTTTATCTCCTGCTGCTCCCTCAAGTTCTACCACGGTCCCCAAGCCAACAACTTAACTACCTCTAATCTCTCCGCATCGCCCATCTTCATGACCACAGATCTGATCCAGGTGGCCATCACCTGGCTTGAATGACTTACCTAGTCTCTGAGTTCAATAGCGTCATCTCCTCACTGGTCCCTCTGCCCTAGGCTTGCTCGCCTCTCCATTTGGTTTCCCATCCCGCATCCAGAGTAATTAGCCTAAAATCCAATCTCCTCCCCTGTTTAAAATAATAGCAGCATCTTATGCTTACTGCTGGCTTATACTACTGTCCCAGAAACTATTTCAAGTACTGTGTGTGTACTAATTCATTTAAAATATCATACTTTATCATATCATAAAATATATTTTATCATTTAAAAATCATAAAATATCATGGCAATTATTAATATACCAATTTTGCAAATAAGATAATTGAGGCTGACCGAGTCTAAGTGACGCGTCCAAGATTTTGCAGATAGTTAAGGGACGGAGGCAAGATCTAAACCTGTGGGAATCCAACATCAGAACCCTTGTCATGACCCCAGAAGTGTGGAAAAAGGTCCAATGATTTGGTAATTTACTGAGCAATTTACCTCTGGTCCTTGTGTAAAACCCAAATTCGCTGAGTCATGACAAAAGTAGGATATCCACACAATGTGTGCCCAGGCTTTGCCCTACTGTTCCTGGCACTGAATTATGCAACCAGTCTCAGAAGTGTCCCACTTTGGACAGTAAATTAGACAGTCTAAGCCTTACTCCGACTGCCAATGACATTCCAAACACAGAGAATTTATTTGACTCCCTTGCAGTGCCACGCTCTACATCCCTTGGCATTTCCACTCCCTTATCCTGCTAGAAATGCTTCGTCCTTCAGGGCTCAGCTTCCATGACATCCTCCCAAACCGCACCCCATCCAAGCACCATTATGTTCTCAGGATGCCACGAACGACGGACCCGTCACCAGAGACGCCGCCCACTGTCCTGGTTTAAGAGCTTTCCTCCTCATGCGCACGTTCTAGCAAAGGACCTGCCACCTGGTAGGCACAGTGGACACCAGCCTCCCCTTCAGGAACGAGAGCTATGCGCCCCATCTCAGGAATGAAAGGAATGCCGCCAGATGACCACCTTCAGCGGTCGACCCTCTGGCACTGCTCAGGCTGAAAGTCACCCCGTCTTCCAGTGAAAGGTGCGATTCCAACGACTGATCGATACAGAGATAAAAAATGGCTTAACGCCTTCCTCCCAACCAGGGACGACTCTGAAGAGACATCCGAGCCCCAGATGCCAACCCAACAGGGAACCAGCTGAGACCTTTCCTGGGCCTGCATCACGGCCTCATTTCTCCTTCTGCCAAGTCCTGTTTCCATTCACTTCTTCCACACCTGCTGATGTTAAGAGCTCTTCCTAATAACCACTCTGCGTGTTACTCTCAGTATCTGCTTCCTGTGACCCCACCTGTCACCTACCACGACAGTAGATGGTCAATAGTTATCTGTTAACGAATGACTTCTTTACTCAATATACGTTTCCACAACTACACCTTCCTCTTTGCAAATATGACAATGCAATGGCCTGGGTCTGGCTTATGGAAAATCATACTTTCAAATTAAAGACATTATACTTACTAGGGACCAGTTCTAAAGCCATGTCCTATTTTATTGCTTGCAGAGTAAAATCCTGGCGATTAGGAAGGCACGACTACAAGCCCCCAGCTAAATATTTAACATGGAAAATCTCAATTTAGAGGACTCAAAAGACCCATTCTGACACCTGTTACAAAAGCACACACTGCCTCATGACACCTCTTTGAGAAGCGCCTGCTCCCGCTGTTTGCACAGCACCTGGGACAGCTCCGGACACAGAGGTATCAGCCTGGATCCCTGCACAGTCACAGCACCCAGTCCAGTGAGGGACACAGCAGCAGCTGGAGATCAGAGCAGGATGAGAGAACTGGTACAGAAGCAGTAGAGTGTGCAGAAGCACAAAGCAAGACACGGTCGTGGGGAGAGACAGGTAGGGGTGAGCTCTGAGAATGAGCCTCCCAGCTTCCAAGCCCCTTCCGTATTCCAGACACGGCGCTGGGGTCCACAGACTACAAGCTGAACTATCACGATGATACAGTACACCACGTTTCATATGTCGATACAAACCAGAGCTCTGGAATACAGAAGGGCCCTGGCAAATACAAAGCAGGAGCAACAACATTCTGACTCAAGGTGAAAACATCGCTAAGGTTAAGACTTGAACTTCTCTGAACCACACTTCCAACGACAGTCTAAAACTCTAGTTTGAAGCATGGGTGGCCCCTGAAAAATTGGTTTTCACACTCAAAATACTGGGTTCAACCTAGCTGCAGTCTGACTGTCTACCCAGATGCCCTTTTCCTCCTCCCTTCTGGACAAGTACCCATCCCTCCCCCATGGAGCACTCCATCTGTACTCCCAGGGGTCTCCGTGCCACTAGTGATCACAATCCTGCCTCTCCTGCTAGAGACTGAGTCAAAGATGCAGGCTTGCGCCCAGCAGCTCACGGCACCTCCTCCCTCAGGCACATGGTAAGTCAATGGAAAAGATGTAAATATGCTTCACAGGCTGCTCAGGGCAAAGAATTTGCCTGTCAATGAAGGAGATACAGGAGATGCAGGTTTACTCCCTGGGAGGAAATGAAAACCCACTCCAGGATTCTTGGGCTTCCCTGGTGGCTCAGACAGTAAAGAATCCACCTGCAATGCAGAAGACCTGGGTTCCATCTCTGGGTTGGGAAGCTCCCCTGGAGAAGGGAATGGCAACCCACTCCAGTATTCTTGCCTGGGAAATTCCATGAACAGAGGAGCCTGGTGGGTTACAGTCCATGGGGTCACAGAGAGTCAGACTCGACTGAGCACATGCATATCAACTGCCTTAGGTGAGAGGAAAGGACTCTTATCCCATGATTGGGACCCTAGGGACTGCTCCACTGTCTGAGTCACTGTGGGGCTGCTGTAGCAGAATGCCTTAGGGATTCAAGCGACTTCACATCAGTAGAAATGTCTCCCAGTTCTAGAAACCGGCAAGTCCATGGTCAAGGCGACCGCTGATCTGCTTTATGGCAATGTCTTCTCCTTGAGTCCTCATGTAGTGGAGGGGCCAAGGGAGCTCTCGGGGGATTCTTTTTTGGCTGCACCACCCTGCATGTAGGATCTCAGCTCCCTGATCAGGGATCGAATCTGCGTCCTTTTTGCATTGGAAACTCAGTCTTAACTACAGGACCATCAGGGAAGACCCTCCAGGGATGCCTTTATAAGGCCACTAATCCCACTCATGGCGGCTCTGTCTTCATGATCTCATTAACTCCTAAAGGCCCTCCTTCCCAAACCACCACCTTCAGGGTCAGGATTTCAATATGAATTTGGGGAGAACACAAACATTCAGACCCAAGCATTTCTCTCCCGTGTCCTCTCGTGGGTTCATGAGCATGAAGACAGACTACCTCAGTTGCTGCTACCAGCTGTATTTTGACCATGAAAAACAGCCAAGATGCAGGTGAAGGCAAAGCAAAGGGAAATGGCGAGAAAGACACGGGGCCCCTGTGCTCAGCACCTGGTCTCTCTCTGCCTGTGCACACACTTTCACCGGAAACGGAGTCTCCTTCCTAAGTCTCTCTGAAGTCTCATCTGCTAATGTGATGAAAAGCATTCTAGATGATACAAGCGATCCAGTTTTCTTCACTGCAGAACTTGAGAACCTTAAACAGAAATATAGATTGTAAAGTCTCTAAGAAGAATCGACAGCGTGCCACATTCCTCGCAGTCTGGGGATTTTTTTCCCACAGAACAAAACTTGATAAAGAAGGAAAAGGACATTCTTCCGTCCCTGTACTCAAAAATATCATCTTTCCTGTGTTGCAGGAAGCCAGAGAGGAGAGATCCCAGGCGAGAAGACACATAAAGAGGACGCTGCAGCAGGCGACGGTAGGGACGCAGACAACAAGGAACAATCAGGAATGTTGGGATGGGCATGCACACACTGCTCTACATGTTTAGAATGGATGACCAGCAAGGGCCTGCTGTATAGCAGGGGGAATTCCGCTCCATGTCATGTGGCAGCCTGGATGGGAGGGGAGTTTGGGGGGAAGAACGGATACATGTATGCATACAGCTGAGTGCCTCTGCTGTTCACCTGAAAATAGCACAACACTGTTAACTGGCTACACTCCAATACAAAATAAAAAGTTTCTAAAAAGATACAGGAATGAAATAACATATATAAATTATGATTCAGAGAGAAATTTGGAGGAACTGACTGGACATGGAGGAGTGAGGAATGACCTCAGAATACCAGGAAACAAGCTCTCCAGGTCACTGCTAAGGTCACAGCTCCCTGGCGAAGGGACCTCGGTTGGGCCTTTGATGTCACTGATTAGAGCTTAGTCAACCATCTGAGTGGACTAAATGGCCACTATCCTTTCTTGATCCTTTGGGTAGAAGCCTCTGGTTTTCCTTTGGGGAATTGCTTCTCCCCATTTGGTCTGCGTGGACATGCGATGTAGCCAACTCCTTACCCTTCCTCAGTCCGCAAAGGGTTGCCCAGGTCACATGACCCACTCCAAGCCCTTCAGACTCTCTTCTGCAGTGGAATCCTGAGTGGCCCAATGACAGAAAACAACTGGGAACTAACCCCCTTTTTTAAAAAATTTGTTTTAAATTGAAGTACAGTTGATTTACAATGTTGTGTTAGTTTCAAGTGTACAGCAAAGTGAATCAGTTATACATTTATATAGTTTAAAGTGCGTGCGTGTGTGTGTGTGTGTGTGTGTGTGCATGCTAAGTCGCTTCAGTCATGTCCAACTCTTTGGAACTCCATGGTCTGTAGCCCTCCAGGCTCCTCTTTCCACAGGATTCTCCAGGCAAGAATAGTGGAGTGGCTTGCCATGCCCTCCTCCAGGGGAACTCCCCAACCCAGGAATCAAACCCTGGGTCAATCCTGCATTGGCAGGCGGGTTCTTTACCATTAGTGCCACCTGGGAAATCCTATATGTGTGTATATATATATATACTTTCCAGATTCTTTCCCCATATAGGTTATTACAAAATATTGAGTAGAGTTCTCTGCGCTATACAGCAGATCTTTGTTGGTTATCTATTTTAAATATAGCAGTATGTATACGTTATTCCCAAAGCCCTAATTTATCCACCCCTCCTTTTTCCCTTTCGGTAACCTTAAGTTTGTTTGCTAAGTCTGTGGGTCTGTTTCTGTTTTGTAAATAAGCCCATTTACAAGGAAGTAACCCTTCCGAACGGAGAAGGCAATGGCATGCCACTCCAGTACTCTTGCTTGGAAACTCCCATGGATGGAGGAGCCTGTTAGGCTGCAGTCCATGGGGTCACTAAGAGTCGGACACAACTGAGCAACTTCACTTTCACTCATTGGAGAAGGAAATGGCAACCCACTCCAGTGTTCTTGCCAGGAGAATCCCAGGGACAGGGGAGCCTGATGGGCTGCCGTCTATGGGGTTGCACAGAGTCAGACACGACTGAAGCGACTTAGCAGCAGCAGCAGCAGCAGCAGCAGCAGCCTTTCCAAAGGTGGCCTCTGCACAGCAGCAGCAGCCCTTCCAAAGGTGGCCTCTGCACGGCTGTCCATGGCCCCTTGTACTTGGTCACCCCGGTGATTTTCTGAGCTGCCCTTCTTTCCAAAGCTTCATTTCGGCTGCAACCAGAGAACCCCAACTGGTCACAGGGATCCACTAGACCTCAGCTCCAAGTCATGCAGACCAAGTTTCAAAACGTGATGTGGCTTTCAAAAGTAGCCACACGCAAAGGCTATTAGCCGACCACTTCCTAAGAGATGACTATTCTGTTCTGTAAAATGAGATCTGACATCAGGTCCCTTCCAGAGCATGAAGATAAGATGTTTCCCATGTTTGAAAATCAAGGCTGAGAAGAACTTCAAACATTTCTATTCAGATCTTCTAGGGCTCCAAACTTAACAGTATCACATGAGAACTTCCAGCTACATTTTACATTTGCCCACTTTGAAAGGATTTGATTTTTTTTGTTTTTAGTGTTTATTTTTAAAGAATTTGGAAATTTTTAGAAAGTGCAAGCATCAAGAAACCAAACCACTCCTAATCCTATCCAGAGATAAACACTGCATGTTGAATTGTCCAGGCTTTCCTGATTTCCTTCCAGTCTATGTACTCTTTATAAAAAAAAAAAAAAACAACACAACTGTACAGCCTCAACTCTGTATGCCTTCTGTATCCTGTTTCCTTATCTTAAACATTTCTCCCAAGTCATTACATTTTTTTGAACGTTAGGGAAATGCTAAGATTGTTACAACTGCATAGATGGGCCAGAATTTAGTCATTCCACTAACGTTAGACATTTCAACATTTTCCAAATTTTTCCCTCCTGCAGACTCAAAGTGAAAAGTTAAAGTGTTAGTCCCTCAGTTGTGTCCAAAACTTCTGTGACCCCCATGGACTGTAGCCAACCAGGCTCCTCTGTCCGTGGAAGTGGAGTGGGTAGCCACTTCTTCTCCAGGGGATATTCCCAATGCAGTGACTGAATCCGGGTCTCCTGCATTGCAGGCAGATTCTTTATCATCTGAGCCACCAGGGAAGCCCAGACTCAAAGTACAGCAATAAAGAACATCAGTGTCAGAACCAGCAAATCCAGGAGCAAATCTCAACTGCTGTCCTTTCCTTACCAACTCTACACCCAGAAGCATCACACGCTCACCTGCTTGGAGACTTGTGCAAACACTGGGGGTGTCTCCTGAGGATGGACCTCTGCAGCCTCAGGGCCCCTCCTGCTACTTCAGTAACTATTCTGAAGAGTCATGAAGATGAAACAGGAACGTCTGTAAAGTGCATGCAAGTGTCTGCTGCAAGACACAGGACACACACCACCAAGAGCAGCTGTGCAAAAGAAGCTTGTATCTGCAATCCCAGCAGTATTCATGCCGCGCCAAGTCGCTTCAGTCGTGTCCAACTCTTCGCAACCCACCAGGCTCCTCTGTCCGTGGGATTCTCCAGGCAAGAGTACTGCAGTGGGTTACCATTTCCTCCTGCAGGGGTTCTTCCCATCCCAGGGATCGAACCCGTGTCTCCTGCACTGCAGGCAGATTCTTTACCATTTGAGCCACCAGGGAAGTTCCATAAAAGTATCCATAAGCAAACGAAAAAATAATAAAAAGTTCAGTCCGCTTTTCATTTCCCTGATATGACAAACGAGATATGAGTACATACTCATAGATTCTACTAAGTTTTAAAATAATAAAAAAAAGAATGTTTTTCTATAGCATTCATTTTGTAAAGGTCCCTGCTCAGTTTATTTGTCATGTAGAAGTTGGTAGAGGCTTTTGCAGATACAGAAACTGCTTTTCTTCCAATACAGAGCTTTAAAAAAAAAAAGTACTTTCAAAGGGCACTCACCCTCCTTATCCTTTCTGGTGAAACTACAGTCAGGAAACAAAATGAAGAATTTTCTATTGGCAGATGCTCATAGTATGCTCCTTGTGGATGGCTACCAACAAGACACTCGGTTACCTTGAATGAATGTGACAGTGTTATTTTTATTCATGTCAAGAGCAGTTCATTAGCATTTCCAGAACCACCTAAACTGAAGTAACAGGAGAGACCCAGAGGCTACAGAGATCCACCTTCAGGAGAGAGCAGCTGAGAGGGGAGCATTTGCCCACGTGGCCTACTTAGGCCACAGCTCTGAAGGTCTGCGCCTGTCCGACTCTGCCACTTCCACAAAATGGAGCTACGCCGAGCACCCGACTTCTAGCCATGCCTCCACACCGTTGTTGTTCAGTCACTAAGTCATGTCCCAGTCTTTGCGACCCCGTGGACTGCAGCACGCCAGGCTTCCCTGTCCTTCACCATCTCCCGGGGCTTGCTCAAACTTATGTCCATTGAGTCAGTGAGGCCATCCAACCATCTCATCCTCTGTTGCCCACTTCTCCTCCTGCCCTCAATCTTTCCCAGCATCAGGGTCTTTTCCAATGAGTCAGCTCTTCACATCAGATGGCCAAAGTATTGCTGCCATGAGTCAAAAAAAAAAAAAAAAAGCCTATAAAAGACACTGCCCAGTCCTGGATGGCAAGAGACAGAGCTGTGGCCTCTGTGGCTCTCCTTCCCCGGGTCCACGAGGGACTGCCTTTCCCTGCCCAGCTCCAGGTGGGGTGGGGCAGGTGACTTGCTCTAGCCACTGGATGTGAGCAGAAGCTGTCTCTTATACACATCTAGATGTGTATAAGAGACAGATGTACTCTTTATTTAAAAAAAAAAAAAACAACACAACTGTACAGCCTCAACTCTGTATGCCTTCTGTATCCTGTTTCCTTATCTTAAACATTTCTCCCAAGTCATTACATTTTTTTGAACGTTAGGGAAATGCTAAGATTGTTACAACTGCATAGATGGGCCAGAATTTAGTCATTCCACTAACGTTAGACATTTCAACATTTTCCAAATTTTTCCCTCCTGCAGACTCAAAGTGAAAAGTTAAAGTGTTAGTCCCTCAGTTGTGTCCAAAACTTCTGTGACCCCCATGGACTGTAGCCAACCAGGCTCCTCTGTCCGTGGAAGTGGAGTGGGTAGCCACTTCTTCTCCAGGGGATATTCCCAATGCAGTGACTGAATCCGGGTCTCCTGCATTGCAGGCAGATTCTTTATCATCTGAGCCACCAGGGAAGCCCAGACTCAAAGTACAGCAATAAAGAACATCAGTGTCAGAACCAGCAAATCCAGGAGCAAATCTCAACTGCTGTCCTTTCCTTACCAACTCTACACCCAGAAGCATCACACGCTCACCTGCTTGGAGACTTGTGCAAACACTGGGGGTGTCTCCTGAGGATGGACCTCTGCAGCCTCAGGGCCCCTCCTGCTACTTCAGTAACTATTCTGAAGAGTCATGAAGATGAAACAGGAACGTCTGTAAAGTGCATGCAAGTGTCTGCTGCAAGACACAGGACACACACCACCAAGAGCAGCTGTGCAAAAGAAGCTTGTATCTGCAATCCCAGCAGTATTCATGCCGCGCCAAGTCGCTTCAGTCGTGTCCAACTCTTTGCAACCCACCAGGCTCCTCTGTCCGTGGGATTCTCCAGGCAAGAGTACTGCAGTGGGTTACCATTTCCTCCTGCAGGGGTTCTTCCCATCCCAGGGATCGAACCCGTGTCTCCTGCACTGCAGGCAGATTCTTTACCATTTGAGCCACCAGGGAAGTTCCATAAAAGTATCCATAAGCAAACGAAAAAATAATAAAAAGTTCAGTCCGCTTTTCATTTCCCTGATATGACAAACGAGATATGAGTACATACTCATAGATTCTACTAAGTTTTAAAATAATAAAAAAAAGAATGTTTTTCTATAGCATTCATTTTGTAAAGGTCCCTGCTCAGTTTATTTGTCATGTAGAAGTTGGTAGAGGCTTTTGCAGATACAGAAACTGCTTTTCTTCCAATACAGAGCTTTAAAAAAAAAAAGTACTTTCAAAGGGCACTCACCCTCCTTATCCTTTCTGGTGAAACTACAGTCAGGAAACAAAATGAAGAATTTTCTATTGGCAGATGCTCATAGTATGCTCCTTGTGGATGGCTACCAACAAGACACTCGGTTACCTTGAATGAATGTGACAGTGTTATTTTTATTCATGTCAAGAGCAGTTCATTAGCATTTCCAGAACCACCTAAACTGAAGTAACAGGAGAGACCCAGAGGCTACAGAGATCCACCTTCAGGAGAGAGCAGCTGAGAGGGGAGCATTTGCCCGCGTGGCCTTCTTAGGCCACAGCTCTGAAGGTCTGCGCCTGTCCGACTCTGCCACTTCCACAAAATGGAGCTACGCCGAGCACCCGACTTCTAGCCACGCCTCCACACTGTTGTTGTTCAGTCACTAAGTCATGTCCCAGTCTTTGCGACCCCGTGGACTGCAGCACGCCAGGCTTCCCTGTCCTTCACCATCTCCCGGGGCTTGCTCAAACTTATGTCCATTGAGTCAGTGAGGCCATCCAACCATCTCATCCTCTGTTGCCCACTTCTCCTCCTGCCCTCAATCTTTCCCAGCATCAGGGTCTTTTCCAATGAGTCAGCTCTTCACATCAGATGGCCAAAGTATTGCTGCCATGAGTCAAAAAAAAAAAAAAAAAGCCTATAAAAGACACTGCCCAGTCCTGGATGGCAAGAGACAGAGCTGTGGCCTCTGTGGCTCTCCTTCCCCGGGTCCACGAGGGACTGCCTTTCCCTGCCCAGCTCCAGGTGGGGTGGGGCAGGTGACTTGCTCTAGCCACTGGATGTGAGCAGAAGTGACGTGTGTCACTTCCATAAAGAACCAACATGATTCATCACATCCTCCACCATCACAGAGGTGCATGTGGGGTATGGGAAGAAGGAAAACCCCTGGCAAAGTTAGTCCAGATGAAAAGAGGGAAACGCAAATTTGGCTGACAAAGGAGGTACGACTATATACTCACAGGTTCTAGTTTTAGAATAATTAAAAGAGGAATGCTTTTCTATAACACAGGTTACTAAAATGACTCAGGAAAAGATAGAAAACATAAATAGCCCAGTGATCGCTGAAAACTGGGAAAGCTGCCAAAGAACCGCCTCCAAAAACTGTCCTGGAAAGGTTGTTTCGAACCTTCAAAGAACAAGTAATTCCTTACCTCACCATTGCACAGGAAAAGAAGTGAACAGTCTGTTTAACAACGTTATGGCTCAGTGGTAAAGAATCCACCAGCCAATGCGGGCGACATGGGTTTGATTCCTAGGTTGGGAAGATGTCCTAGAGGAGGAAATGGCAACCCACTCCAGCATTCTTGCCTGGGAAGTCCATGGACCGAGGAGCCTGGAGTCCTGCAGTACCTGGGGTCACAAACAGTCAGATAAGACTTAGCAACGAAAGAACACAGAGGAATCCTGACTGCCCAAATCCTACAGCACTCAGTCCAGCATCGTATAAAAATAACTAGCAGACACAGGCAATTAAGATCAACTGCAGGAAGGCAGGGAGAGCTCAGTACTAGAAAGGCCACTGAGGCTCAGATGTCAAACACAAGGCCTTCATGTGTAGGAGGAACTATCATTGCTCTAACACCAGCACTGAAAATAAGACTTGGAACATAGTAAGTGCTCAATAAATATCTATGGCATAAATTACTGAGTGAACAGTAACAAATTAAAGGGGAAAAATACATGATTACCTCTAAAGACCATGACAATGTAGTCAAATTTAACTTTGGTGCCAAAGAAAATTTCAAAATAATAAATTTATGCAGCATGTAATATGATTAAAAAACAAAGTCTCTCAAACCAATCATGCATTTCCAGAGCTAATAAGACAGGGAAGTTCACATTTCACCATATATTCATCAGTAGATTAACACTGTATAAGTTCTAGACAATGAAATTAGACAAGAAAATATGATAAGTATAATACTGGAGAAGAAGAAACAAAATAACTATTTGTAAAAAATATGATTACTACTTGGAAAACTCAATACACTCAATTTCTGTTAAAGTACTTATAAGCAATGAGAAAGTCTGGATGAAGGTGATTAAGATAATTATACAAGAATCAACAACTTTCCTACATTCTAACAATAAAGAGTAAGAAAATATCACTGAACAAAAGACTCCAACCATTAAGGCTACAGTAATGACAATAACAAATTACCTAAACATAAAAGCAAGATTATTCAGGACCTTTGTAAACAAAAACTAGATTATAGGATCATAAGCAAACTTGAATATGTCATTCCAAGACAGAAAGAATTCTCATCATACTAAATATTGCAAAATTGTCAATTTCTCCCAACTTAATGCATACATTTTAAAACATACTAAAAATAAACCAGTGAGCAAAGCCAAAAGAATATAATCAACATTTTTTTAAAATAAGGAAGCTATTTATAATTAGCTGTGACTAAGGCACACGATCTTTAGGCAAAGCTGTTGAGTCCTAATTGTCAAGCCAAGGAGTTTCCTCAGATGAAGCTAGGATGAGGGGCCCAGACCAACTCCACTGTACTTCTGTCCAAAGGATGGGATGTACCGATCCACCCCTGCTCACCTGGGCAGCAAAGCCCACCTCAAATCCCTGCTCAGTGCCAAAGAATTGATGCTTTTGAACTGTGGTGCTGTGGAAGACTCTTGAGAGTCCCTTGGACTGCAGGGAGATCAAACCAGTCCATGCTAAAGGAGACCAGCCTTGATCACTCACTCAAGGACTGCTGCTGAACCTCTAGTACTACTGCGACCTGATGCGAAGAGCTGACTCACTGGAAAAGACCCTGGTGCTGGAAACCACTGAGGGCAGGAGGAAAAGAGGACAAGAGAGGACGAAAGGTTAGAGAGCACCACCGACTCAGCGGACATGAACTCTGGGAGAGCGTGAAGGACAGAGGAGCTTGGCGTACTGCATGTCCTCTCGTGGGTTCATGAGCATGAAGACAGACTACCTCAGTTGCTGCTACCAGCTGTATTTTGACCATGAAAAACAGCCAAGATGCAGGTGAAGGCAAAGCAAAGGGAAATGGCGAGAAAGACACGGGGCCCCTGTGCTCAGCACCTGGTCTCTCTCTGCCTGTGCACACACTTTCACCGGAAACGGAGTCTCCTTCCTAAGTCTCTCTGAAGTCTCATCTGCTAATGTGATGAAAAGCATTCTAGATGATACAAGCGATCCAGTTTTCTTCACTGCAGAACTTGAGAACCTTAAACAGAAATATAGATTGTAAAGTCTCTAAGAAGAATCGACAGCGTGCCACATTCCTCGCAGTCTGGGGATTTTTTTCCCACAGAACAAAACTTGATAAAGAAGGAAAAGGACATTCTTCCGTCCCTGTACTCAAAAATATCATCTTTCCTGTGTTGCAGGAAGCCAGAGAGGAGAGATCCCAGGCGAGAAGACACATAAAGAGGACGCTGCAGCAGGCGACGGTAGGGACGCAGACAACAAGGAACAATCAGGAATGTTGGGATGGGCATGCACACACTGCTCTACATGTTTAGAATGGATGACCAGCAAGGGCCTGCTGTATAGCAGGGGGAATTCCGCTCCATGTCATGTGGCAGCCTGGATGGGAGGGGAGTTTGGGGGGAAGAACGGATACATGTATGCATACAGCTGAGTGCCTCTGCTGTTCACCTGAAAATAGCACAACACTGTTAACTGGCTACACTCCAATACAAAATAAAAAGTTTCTTAAAAGATACAGGAATGAAATAACATATATAAATTATGATTCAGAGAGAAATTTGGAGGAACTGACTGGACATGGAGGAGTGAGGAATGACCTCAGAATACCAGGAAACAAGCTCTCCAGGTCACTGCTAAGGTCACAGCTCCCTGGCGAAGGGACCTCGGTTGG
>SJYX01006782.1:86205-157862 GCA_006410675.1 Oreotragus oreotragus | reverse complement strand
AAAAAAAAAACAATAAAAATACTATCTTCCAACTAAAACTTTCAAAAGTTAAAAGCAATAGAATTTAGTTTCTCCATCACCCTAGCCACATTTTAAGGGCTTCATAGCCCCATGTGACTAGGGGGTTGCTGTGTTGAACAGCACAGAATTAGGAGATTCGTATCATCTCAGAAAGTTCTAGTGGCCAGCACTTGTCCTCCAGAACTCTGGCAGACAACTCCAATGTCATGTCAGCCTCTGCCTTCAATGCTGAGATATTTCAGTTCTGTTCTGCTTCTCCTCAAAGACAGCCTACCCTGCTAGACTGTGGTCTAATAATATGTTATTAACTGATGGTTTCTTCACAAGTTTCTGTTCTCCTATGAGTTTTTCCTCCATTCAAGAAGCAGCCAGGGCTTTTTCTGCCTCCTACCCCAGGGAGGGGATGACACTGCAGAAAAAAAGAGAAAGGAGTGTCAGATCTTTTCATCTCTCAAAGCAGACTTCAGAAACACATGTGAGAGAATAGAGTTTTTTTTTAAAAAGGGGGTTTTGAGTTTGAAGATTATGGGCTTTGGAATGTTTATGTCTATGCCATAAATAGCAGCATTTGAAGAGTATCCTACCCCGTATATTCTAGATAAAGAACCCCCAAGCTGTGGGATACTGAAGATGATGATAGGGGAGTGGGAAAGGAGACAGGAAGAGAAAAAGTTGATGACGAATGTGCTGATTTTATTATTGTTCAAAAGTTTCACTGCCTATCTCCATAGGAAGGGATTATACTTCCTCTACTCTTTGAGGTCAAGATCAATCACGTGATTTTTTTCCTTGGACATAGAATATGCACAGAGGTGATTTATGCCACCTCAAAGTAGAAGCTTTAAGAGTCATTTTGTGATCCACCCCCTTCTTTCTTTACACCAGCAATGAGCAGTTGGGGGCTGCTGTGGATCAGAGTCACGGTTATCCACTTGGAGTGAAAAAAACAATACCTTTGTTGTTGTAAGTCAGAGGTTAGTGGACTGTTCATTACTGCAGCATCACTGAGTCTAAGCTTACTACAGAAGGAATCTCTAAGAAAGTGACTTGCCCCATGCCCTTCCCAAGGTCACAGTTTAAGTAGAATCCAGGCAGGTAGGAGACAGGTAGATTATATAGCTATGGGTCATATAGCAAAGGTGACAGAGGCCCTCCACATGGAGGACCTGGAGTGCCCAAAACACAGTGCCATGTGCAGTGAACGGGTGTGCTAGGAGGGCCTAGAAAGGCACCAAAAGAGCTGGGCATGATGCTGTCAGCAACAAAGATAAGGAGAAGGCAGCAATGGCTGAGGTGTGGAATGAAGAAGCCCCAGATCACCTGAAATTTTATTTCCACCTCCAGAAGAATGGACTGAACGTTTCAATTAAGCGCATTTGAAGAAGAAGCTGAAAAGAGGGAGGAGGGGGAGGGGAAGGGGGAGGAAGGTGAGGGAGGAGGGAAGAAAGGCAGAGACAGTGGACAAGAAGAAGGAAGAGGAAAAGAAAGAAAGAACATTCTACTTCTCATATCCCTGACTTTGATCTATGGAAGGGTTACACTTCCTGCTCCTGTGGACCTTAAATGTGACCACATGACTTGCTTTGACCAACAAAAATAGGGGCTTCTTACTTGCTTCAATAATGTTGTAGTACTATTTATCTGAGATCCCTTTCCTCTGAAATCTGATATTCCACTTGGAAGGCCCTGAATTAGTTTTAGCCTCTTCATTCTGCACCCCAGCATTGGCTGGAGCTGCCCTGTCCAACTCGGAAGTCACAAAAGACATGTGCTTATTTAAATTTCAATTAAATTCAATAAAATTAGAACTTTAGTTCCTCAGTGACACTAGCCGCATTTCAAATACCCCCAAACCACACGTAGCTAGTGCCTGCCATATTAGATAGTGTAAAACAGAACACCTACATCACCACTGACAGTTCCAGTGGACAATACTGGTCTGGAGAACAGAATTCAAAACAAAGGGCAAAAATACCATATGATACCACTTATATGTGGAATCTAAAGTATGAGACAAATGAACTTATCTGCAAAACAGAAACAGACTCACAAAAACAGAGAACAGACTAGTGGTTACCAAAGAGGAAGGGGGGTGGGGGAGGGACAAATTAGGAGTTTGGGATTAGCAGATACACGCAACTATCTATAAAATAGAATCAGCTCCTGTATGGCACAGGGAACTATATTCAATATTCTGTAATAACCTATAATGGAAAAGAAACTGAAAAAATGTGTGTGTGTGTGTGTGTGTGTGTGTACATATATATGGGCTTCCCAGGTGGCACAGTGGTAAAGAATCTGCCTGCTAATTCAGGAGATTCAAGAGACATAGGTTCCATCCTTGGGTTGGGAAGATCCCCTGGAGGCAACCCTCTCCAAGAATCTTGCCTGGAAAATTCCATGAACAGAGGAGCCTGGCAGGCTACGGTCCATGGGGTCACAGAGAGTCAGACACAGCTGAGTACATACACATGTACATATATACATACATATATGTATATAACTGAACCACACATACATATATGTATATAACTGAACCATATGTGTGTAATGTGTATATATATACATATACGTCTATCACCGAACCACCTTGCTGTGCACCTGAAACTAACACAACGCTGTTAATCAGTTATGGGTCAATTAAAAAAAGAATTTCTGCACCACAGTGTGTCTGTCACGTTTTCAAATTATTCTTGTGTTGCCAAATTATCCTCTAGATTAAAAAATGGAAACAATTCGCAGGCTCACCTACCACGCATAAATGTCCTGTTCTGCCCACACCCTGACCTACATGGGATATTACCACTTTTAATAATCCTGTCTGATGAATAGCTGAGAAATAGCATGATAGTGCTCTTTTAATTTGCAGGGGTTTCCTTCCTCACCACGGTAAACACGCGTCTCATGTTTCAAGGCTATGAGCATTCCTTCTTCAGTTAACTGCTCACTTCTTCAGGTCCTCAGCCTGGTTTTCTCTTATGGGGCTCCAAAGTATCTTATTGATTTTAAAAAGCTCTTTAGTTATCTCAACTACACTAATGCTATTGTAATCTTATGTCAGATATTTCCTTTCGTTTGACCTTCCCCCTTTAAAACCTCTAATGTTGATTTTTGTGTCCAGGAATTTTACATTTTTAACATGGTCAAAGCCATCCATCTTTTCCTTTATGTTTTATGCCTCTAGTTTAATGCTTAGAAAGCCTACCCTATCCCCAAAGGGTAGAAATATTCAACTGTATTTTCATCTAAGCTCCTTCATTTGTTAATTCTATTTAGAGTAAATTTTAAATTCGGTTTTGGGGACCAAAAAGTTAACGAGAGCCAGTAGCTTTGACTCATTTCTTCCTCCAATATCATTTTGAAATAACTCGAATATATCTATACACACACACATACCAGAGAAATTCTATTTCACTCATGGAAATTAGGGAAAGATCCCACTTGCTATCTTGGCAGAAAATGGAAGCAGTCATTAGATAGGAAACCTCAGCCTTAAGAGTAGAGACTTCATCTCGGACCTCTTTTTGCCCAAAATAAGACCTGGGTATACAGAAGACGTTCAACAGGTGTTGATTATGATAAGGAATATATACACTGGAAATGGAAAACTGGGATGGAGAGAACTGAGGGCCTTATGCAGTAAGTTCCGATGGCAACCGTATCAAATTTTAATGAAACAACACGACATGACAGACAAGCCCAGGATCACTCTTGGCCTGGTCACTTACTGAGGGATCCAAGACAAATCACTCAACTTCTCCAATAACTTAGTTTCTTCCTCTGGAAAATGAAGGCAAGAGCCTTGTCTCCGCTGGTCACCATTACACCTGCAGGGCCTACTCTGTGAGATTGTTACAAAGACCAAACACATTAATGCACGCGTGTGAAATGTTTGCCACATTGAAACCAAGGGAGTGGTCATTATTACTACATGCTGCTGCTGCTGCTGCTAATTCACTTCAGTCGTGTCCGACTCTGTGTGACCCCAGAGACGGCAGCCCACCAGGCTCCCCCATCCCTGGGATTCTCCAGGCAAGAATACTGGAGTGGGTTGCCATTTCCTTCTCCAATGCATAAAAGAGAAAAGTGAAAGTGAAGTCGCTCAGTCTGTCCAACTGTTAGCGACCCCATGGACTGCAGCCCACTAGGCTCCTCCGTCCATTGGATTTTCCAGGCAAGAGTACTGGGGTGGGGTGCCATTGCCTTCCCCGTATTACTACATATAGTAATGATAATACATTTTGTTCTTACAGGAAAAAAAAAAAAATGGTACCAGTGATTTCTGAATCAGGGAAGAACTGGCCAGGAAAAAGTTACTATGTGTGGTAACCTCTTGAGGGAAATTAAATGGAGACTAATATCATCTCTGATAGATCACCTCCCCCACCATCTCAGCCACCAAATCCTTACTAATCAGACCTCTCTACCTGAGAATGAACAAACAGAAAAATATCAGTAATTAAATATAATAGTGAAGATGATGATAAAGATGATGACTACAATGATGATGGCAAGATACGATGAAAATAATAATAAATCATAGAGTATTAGTTGTTTAGACATGTCCAACTCTTTGTGATCCCATGGACTGTAGCCTGCCAGGTTCCCCTGTCCATGGAGTTCTCCAGCAAGAATACTGGGGTAGATAGCCATTCCCTACCCAGGGGATCTTCCTGACCCAGGAATCAAACCCAGGTCTCCTGCATTGCAGGCAGATTCTTTGTCATTTGAGCCATCAGGAAAGCACAATAAGCCACATAGCTAAAAGTGAAAGTGAAAGTCACTCAGTCGTGTCTGACTCTTAGCGACTCCATGGACGATACAGTCCATGGAGTTCTCCAGGCCAGAATACTAAAGTGGGTAGCCTTTCTCTTCTCCAGGGGATCTTCCCAACCCNAATAAGCCACATAGCTAAAAGTGAAAGTGAAAGTCACTCAGTCGTGTCTGACTCTTAGCGACTCCATGGACGATACAGTCCATGGAGTTCTCCAGGCCAGAATACTAAAGTGGGTAGCCTTTCTCTTCTCCAGGGGATCTTCCCAACCCAGGGATCAAACTCAAGTCTCCTGCATTGCAGGTGGATTCCTTACCAGCTGAGCCACCAGGGAAGCCCAAGAATACTGGAGTAGGTAGCCTATCCCTTCTGCAGGGGATCTTCCCAACCCAGGAATAGAACCGGGACTGCCTGCATTACAGGCAGATTCTTTCAACATGCATAATCTCATTTAATCCTTAAAAGAACTTTAGGATGAGGGTTTTATTACACCCATCGAATAACTCAAAGCTCAGAGGGTTTCTGTGAAGAGTCATTCATGCATCACCACTGAGATGCCAGGTTTTTTTAGTTAAAATGCTTGTGCTGTTATTATAGGTTATTACCTCCATAAAACAGGGAGGCTAATCTGAGAATTCAGAGAACTGTCCTCCAGTGAAAAAGTTAAGCAGGAAGTAAGGGAAATATATTTTTAAAGTCTAATTTGTATTCCTGGTGAGAATAGAGAGAACACTGCTTTAATATGACAGGAGCTGGCTGCCATGAAAAAGATCCATCTTAAACAAGGAAGAGTTCTTGGATAAGAAACACATGACTTCTAAACTAATGAAACTCAACAGAGGCAGGAAATAACAGATTTGCCACTGCCCGAAGCCAAACCGGTCCATTCCAGGATGGGCTGGAAGAAATCTCCCAAAATTCAGAGGAAAGGAGGAGGTAAGTTTCCACGAAAAGAAGGGAAAAGGCAGAGACGTGGAATCTTCCTCAGAACATTGAAAAATATATATATAATAGCATTTCCAGAGCAGAAGATGAAGAAGAAAATAGCATGGAAATTCTTGAAAAGATATTTTGCACAGCTGCAGAAAGGCCCAAATCAAACTTGAAATAATTCATCAAATGCCAGAAACTACTACTGCAGCGGGTAGAGGTGGGGGTCCCAGAAGCAAGGGGGTAAAATTTCTAAATTTCAAAGCTAGATACATGCTGTATGGTATATTTGAAAGTTGCTAAGAGAGTAGATCTGAAAAGTTCTAATCATAGGAAATAAATGTAATTTGTGTGGCATGGATGTTAACTATGGATGTGGTGATCATTTTGCAGTATGTACAAACATCACATCATTACATTGTACTCCTGAAACTGATATAATATGTTAATTACACCTCAATGGAAACAACCACCAAGGTCAAGGGATGGTGGGGGTGGGGGNCGGGGTGGGGGGGGGCAGGTGGGAATTGGATGAGGGATGGAGTGGGAGTTTGGGGTTAGCAGATATAAAATTTTATATATGGAATGGATAAGCAACAAGGTCCTACTGCATTTCACAAGGAACTACAGTCAGTATCCTATGATAAACCATAATGGAAAATAATGTAAAAAAGAATGTGTATATAGTATATGTATAAGTGAATCACTTTGCTGTAACACAGCAGGAACTTACACATTGTAAACCCAGTATACATCAATAAGCAAATTAAAATAAAACCACCACAACAATACAAATACAAAGATATATATAAATGTATATAAGTACTGTTCAGAGAAAAGAAGTTTCTCTCTGAAGAAAAGCTGATTCCCTCAAGCTTCCTTTTTGCAACAGTGTAATAAAATCTCAAGCAATATTTACAGAGCTCAATGGAAACGGGTTGTAACTCAAGTGGGACTCAAAAACTCTGCATCTGGTCTAACATTCACAAACAAGGGTGAAAAATAAGGCGTTTTAAAACATGCAATGAACTGAAAAGGTTTATCAGCCACCCATTCTCTAAAAAAAATTATTCTTCCCAAGAGAAGTAAAAATCAAAATAAAGAACAAGTGAGAATATTTTCTATAGGATCTTGGGGGTAGGGAAGGATTCCTTCAACATAATACCAAAAATTCTCACCTTAAAGGAAATCATTATAAATCATACTACTTAACAATAAAAGACTCTGGTTTATGAGATAATATCATTAAGAGAATAAAAAAGCAATCTATAGAGTGGGAGAAGTTACTTGCAAAAACCATATAATAGTCAAAGACTCAACTCCAGAATACATAAAGGGTTCTGCAATACAACAGGAAAAGGGCAAGAAACAAGGAAAAATGGGCAGGTGGCCTGAATGGTCACCTTACCACCGATAGGAATCCAAATGGCCAAGGAAATATGAAAAGTTGCTGAACCTATTAGTCATCCAATCAATGCCAGGCGATTTTTACAGGGAATACCAAAATACATCCACAACATGGCTAAAACTAAAAGGACAGGCAAAACCAAGTGTTGGTGGGGACATAGCTCAGCCGAAGCTCATGTATTCTGATGGGAGGGGGATGCGGACAAGCCCCTCAGAAAGCTGTTTTTACATCATTGGCTACGACTTAACGGTAGGCAAACACCATGACTCAACAGTTTCACATGTTCAACAAAAATGTCAGGAGACTTCCCTGGTGGTTCAGTGATTAAGACTCTGTGCTTCTACTGCAAGGGGCATGGGTTCAATCCCTGGTTGGGGAATTAAGATTCCACATGATGCAAAACTCAGCCAAAAAATAAATTTTTTTTAAGAATTGGTAATGTCTGTACCAAAACGGATGTGCTAGGATGTTTGTATCAGCAACATTTCCAACCGTCAAAAATTGGAAACAGCTGAAGTGTCCATCAACAGTAGAGTGGATAAATTAAAGGTGATACAGGTGTGCATGGATCCCTACCACTTTTTCTTGTGTGTACTAGCTAATTCTCATTCTTTTTTAAAAAATTACCTCAAATATCCCTCCTCTTGAAAAATCGGTCCTTTAAATTTCTGTCTGCTCTGGTCTTGTGCATCTTCTTCCTCACATGGCGATGCCCCTTGAAAGGCGATGCCTGGATTCAGTCGCTATTTTCTCATTCCCCCCACCTTTTTCCTCTTTTTCTGGCCACGCTGTGCATGACCTGTGGAGTCACGTTCCCTGACCACCGCAGTGAAAGCCCGGAATCATAACCACTAGGCCACCAGGGAACGGCCTCTTCACTGCCTTCCAATTCCTTGGTCCACGTCCACTTGGCTTTACCACTGCACCCATGATGCTCTCACCTTTGTTACCGACCAACCACCTCCTTATTATTAAATCAAACAGTACTCTTCCTTACCTTAGAGAAACAGCAGCACTAGACAGGATTGAAGATTGCCTCTTTCTCACACCTTGGAGCCTGGGATACTTCCTTCTTCCGGTCTTCTTCCTGGTTTTCCTAGTCCCGCCCCTTCCTCCCCTCTGCCAATAGCGAACCGTGTTGGTGGTCAATGGCATCCCCTTTTCTTATCACTCCACAGGTTGTGTAGGTCACGGCCATCCTCATGATTTCAGTGATCTTCTGAATGCTGGTATCTGCCACCTCTAAATCTCTGTGCAAAGGACTCAGTTCCAGATCTCTCTAGTGAATGCTTTTGACTTGAGTGTCCTACAGGTGACAGGCACTCAGATTCACAATTTTTCATATTACGGTTACTCACTCTGGCCTTTTGCCTCTGTGAATGGAATTAACATACACTGGACATTCACCTGGGCTTCCCAGGTGGTGCTAGTGATAAATAACCCACCTCCCAATGCAGGAGACATAAGAGATGCAGATTTCATCCTGGGTGGGGAAGATCCTCTGGAAGAGGGCCTGGCAATCCATGCCAGTATTCTTGCCTGGAGAACTCCAGAACAGAGGAGCCTGGTGGGTTACAGTCCATGGAGCTACAAAGAGTCAGACATGACTGAAGCAACTTAACGTGCACGCATGGACATCCACCTCTCTCTCCTTAGCCATTCCCATCCCATGATCAAGTCCCATACTTTCCATTCTATTAACATGTTTCAAAACCACCTTAGTCTCTATTCCTACAGCTATTTTTCTTAGTCGAGTTACCTTCTACTTGGCTGGTTTATTATAGAATCTTAAGTTACTACTTTCACTCCAACCCCTACCATTACCCCATCGTTTCTTCTGTACTGAATTCAGTATGTTGAATTTCCCTTGAAGTTCTTACATCTGTAGAATAAGGAGGGCACCAGTGATTTATCAAACTAATTCACAATTTACTGCGTGTATTTTAATAGGATATATGTAACTGTAGGCTCACTAATGTCCTCATTTGATTAGTGTGGGTGAGATATACAGTATATGAGATCAGAAGCACTGCAGATAAATAAAGTGTGATCACTGGTTCTGCCAGGTTTCAGATGTGTAACCTTAAGTGATTAACTCAGCTTTTCCAGACTCAGTTTCTTCATCTGTAAACTGGGGGTGATGGTAATACTGTTTCATGGTACACTGTAGGGATTTTACAAAATAACAGCACAATACCTGGTACATTGCATAGTCAAGAAAAAAGTTTTCATCTCTCTCTAAAATAAACATTTTATTTAAAAATATACATTTTTTTTTTAAAAAAGAACACATGCCAACTTTGGTATTTAGCCATTGCTTCTTTTCTCTTCCTGGTCACCCACATTTCTTCCTAGTTATATATAGTTGAGTGAAGGAGCCGACGTGAAAGCTCCA
This sequence comes from Oreotragus oreotragus, assembly GCA_006410675.1. Taxonomy (NCBI): domain Eukaryota; kingdom Metazoa; phylum Chordata; class Mammalia; order Artiodactyla; family Bovidae; genus Oreotragus; species Oreotragus oreotragus. Next base: position 148,334 of record SJYX01006782.1, on the reverse strand, counting down.
CCACACAGGGTCCCTGCAGAGAACATATGCTGGCTCTTTGGATTTCTTTGCAAAGTGCCTCTTTGTGTTTCCAGGAGGGAGGATTTCAAGCACCCAGCTGTGCACTGCCCTCTTTCCTCACTGCAGGCACGTTGGAGAGAACTCTGGGGAGCAGCGTGGGTTCCCTTCCTTTGGAAAACGTTACAGCAGCCTCCAGGATCACCGTCATTCTATGACCTTATCCCCCAAACCCTCTGGAGCTGTTAAAGCACACACAGGGAGCTCACAAGGCCGAAGGTGACTGAAGTAAGCGCAAGTGATCACCATGAGTTTGTCTTAATCCATAGAATTCTAGAAACTTAGATTCCACCAACTCCTACCATAAGGAGGGAACTTCTTCATGTTACCAAACCCAATGAGTCTACAGAAATTTCCCTGGGAGGTAATAGAGAAAATTTTTTTTCAGATCTCTTCCGGTCTTAAAGTCATTTCCTATTGCGTAGTCTCACCCTAGCCAGGGCTCCCCTGAAAATGTGGATTCCAGAATCAAACCCAGCTCCTCACCATGCTGAGCAGCTCTCTAGCTTATAGGACTGTCTTGTTGTATGTCTAGTAATATCATCTAATGCTAGTTGAGTTTCCACATCTCAACTGCCCTACTGGTTTCTACTGGATTTATAACAAAACTTAAGACTCCAGACTCTTTCACTCTGAGTTCTCTTACAGCTGACAGCAAACTTGGTGCATCTGTGGACCACAGCCAAGCCCTGAAGGGGGGCCAAGCTGCCCTCACAATCCTGCAGCTTTTGTTCCCTCAAAGATGGAGGCTCTTCACGGACACCCTACCCTGTAAGTGTCCCTTTTGTCCAGAGAGCTTGTTCTGAAGATCAAGATGAAGGCACGGGACAAAATAATCATAAGCTCCCTTTGTCCTTCTCGGATTTTCCAAATGTTTCTGTATCTGGCAATGAAGATAAACCCTAAAAGCTCAAACAGATGTTTTAAGTGGTAGAAAGACATCTAAGTCATATGTTGCTGCTGTTTGATCACAGAAGAAAAAAAATGTCAGCGTGAGTGTAGGTTTTAGCTGAAAAGGCCCTCTCCTTTGGGCCTTTTCAAGACCCCCNGCAGATAAATAAAGTGTGATCACTGGTTCTGCCAGGTTTCAGATGTGTAACCTTAAGTGATTAACTCAGCTTTTCCAGACTCAGTTTCTTCATCTGTAAACTGGGGGTGATGGTAATACTGTTTCATGGTACACTGTAGGGATTTTACAAAATAACAGCACAATACCTGGTACATTGCATAGTCAAGAAAAAAGTTTTCATCTCTCTCTAAAATAAACATTTTATTTAAAAATATACATTTTTTTTTTAAAAAAGAACACATGCCAACTTTGGTATTTAGCCATTGCTTCTTTTCTCTTCCTGGTCACCCACATTTCTTCCTAGTTATATATAGTTGAGTGAAGGAGCCGACGTGAAAGCTCCACCACACAGGGTCCCTGCAGAGAACATATGCTGGCTCTTTGGATTTCTTTGCAAAGTGCCTCTTTGTGTTTCCAGGAGGGAGGATTTCAAGCACCCAGCTGTGCACTGCCCTCTTTCCTCACTGCAGGCACGTTGGAGAGAACTCTGGGGAGCAGCGTGGGTTCCCTTCCTTTGGAAAACGTTACAGCAGCCTCCAGGATCGCCGTCATTCTATGACCTTATCCCCCAAACCCTCTGGAGCTGTTAAAGCACACACAGGGAGCTCACAAGGCCGAAGGTGACTGAAGTAAGCGCAAGTGATCACCATGAGTTTGTCTTAATCCATAGAATTCTAGAAACTTAGATTCCACCAACTCCTACCATAAGGAGGGAACTTCTTCATGTTACCAAACCCAATGAGTCTACAGAAATTTCCCTGGGAGGTAATAGAGAAAATTTTTTTTCAGATCTCTTCCGGTCTTAAAGTCATTTCCTATTGTGTAGTCTCACCCTAGCCAGGGCTCCCCTGAAAATGTGGATTCCAGAATCAAACCCAGCTCCTCACCATGCTGAGCAGCTCTCTAGCTTATAGGACTGTCTTGTTGTATGTCTAGTAATATCATCTAATGCTAGTTGAGTTTCCACATCTCAACTGCCCTACTGGTTTCTACTGGATTTATAACAAAACTTAAGACTCCAGACTCTTTCACTCTGAGTTCTCTTACAGCTGACAGCAAACTTGGTGCATCTGTGGACCACAGCCAAGCCCTGAAGGGGGGCCAAGCTGCCCTCACAATCCTGCAGCTTTTGTTCCCTCAAAGATGGAGGCTCTTCACGGACACCCTACCCTGTAAGTGTCCCTTTTGTCCAGAGAGCTTGTTCTGAAGATCAAGATGAAGGCACGGGACAAAATAATCATAAGCTCCCTTTGTCCTTCTCGGATTTTCCAAATGTTTCTGTATCTGGCAATGAAGATAAACCCTAAAAGCTCAAACAGATGTTTTAAGTGGTAGAAAGACATCTAAGTCATATGTTGCTGCTGTTTGATCACAGAAGAAAAAAAATGTCAGCGTGAGTGTAGGTTTTAGCTGAAAAGGCCCTCTCCTTTGGGCCTTTTCAAGACCCCCGTTTTGAAGACCCCCTTTGTCATCATAGGTAAAGGGATTCTGGTTGGAAGGCTTGGAAATTACCAGGCTTCTTGCAACCTCTCAGTCCCTCAAGATCAGAACCATCTGTGCAGACTCTACGTGGTACTGGACATCTGGGACAGGGGATGTGCTCTGCACAGGTGAGACATCAAGTTATTATCTCCCAGATGAGTAAATCTGATGCAGGAGTTTTCGGCCAAACCAGCACTGGTTTCTAGAAGAGGTGATAGAAACCTCTTCAACAGGTCTTTAGAAAAGACTGTCTTGAATGCTTGGGGTAGGTTTTTGATCCCCTCCCCCACTCCTTTTTTTCAGATTGGAAATAAATGTTCCTGGATGGCAAAGGCCACCTGTTCACAGACCATTGGTTGTTCAACTGAAGACCCTCCCTGCTTTCTTTATCTGTCGGGGCGATCACCTCATGGAGAGAATGGTTTCTCAATCCCAAGCTTTTCCACTTCCTTTTTGTAATGTAATGTCTCAGCTGAACCAAGAGGCTGTGACCTGACCTTCCTTCCTTTCCTCCCTCTTTCCTTCCTTCCTTCTTTCCTTTCCCTCTTCCTCTCCCTTTCCTTATAGTAGAATGTGTGTCATCTCAGTAACACTATTAGAAGCAGGGCTTCTACTGAGCACAGGCTTAATGGAAGTATTTGCGCAAAGGAACTTGCTGAATCCGCTGGATAAGGGTGAACCCACAGGACTGCACCAGAGTTGGGAGCAGCTGCAAATGTCTGCAGGTCAGCTTTACCATAGGGTGGTCCTGGGGGTTTTGAGAGGATCACGTGCGGTTAGTTTCAGGCTCTAAAAGCCTGAGGAAACTTGAATGTGGCCATCTTCTTAAGTCTCTGTACATCTTTTAGTCATGCCCAATTTGTCACCAGAACAGAAGACACAATTAAGAGTTTTAAAGAACTTAAAAAAAAATCCCCCTTATAGGAAACATAACGCAGATGATCAGGGAGCAACCAGCTTCATCAACCTTTTCCCAATTATCCTCAGTTTTATCTTTCAAATCTCACATCTGATCTACAGAAAGAGAGCGTGAATATGGTGGGTGGGGGCTGTGGGTGGAGGTTGAAAGCAATGATCCAGGAGTCTGCTCTGGGGTGTGTGCTGGTTTATAGCAGCAAATATCTTTCGTTAACTGTGAGGCGTATATGTCAGTGCCAGATAACAGCCTAAAAATATCCCAATGAAAATGCATAGCCTTACAAAGACAGAGGCCTCCTAGCCAAGTCTAGCCCTTCAGACAGAAATACCCAAAGGAAAAAAAAAATAATTGACACTCAGACCAGAGTCTCAGAGATTGCTGTGAGGTTGTTTTCCAAAGGAAGGGGGATAAAAATAACATTGAAAAACTCACACAACTTGGCACAGGAGAAACGGACTGACCAGTGGGCTTTGTCAAGATCCCCCCAAAGTGTCAACGTCTGAGGACACACAAAGGCGAGGAATGTGTCAGGAAGGCTTCCCTCCCCATAGCGTCAGCATCAAAGACGAGATGGCAATGTTCCCCTCGGGATCTCTGGTTCTGATGACAGACATCAAAGCAAAGTGGAAAATGTACCGTGTGGCTCTTTTAAAGCACAAGGCAGATGAAGGAATGTAAAACGACTGTCGTCTTCCACCGCTGCTCTCTGCGAGAGAAGGCAGTACCTTTCCAGTGACCAAAGGTGAATGCTCCCTGTCTCTTCACATCACAGTCACTGTTGAGACGGGCTTGTTCATCGTAAGCAGGTGGCTGTGTGTCACTGGGCTGGAGCCATGAGTCATACATAGAAGCAACTCGTAGTCTGGGTGATGAATCGGGACCTCGCAGTGAGAAAGGGCAAGATCATTTCACAGCAGATGGAGGCTTAAAGGCTTTTGGTACAGGACTCTGTTGCGCTGCCTTGAAGATACACACACATACACACATGTGTATGTATATGTACATATGGATGTGTATATATGGATACACATATCCACATATACCTATAGACACACATACTATACATATGTATATATCTATACACACATGCATATGTGTGTGTATATATATATATATATACACACATATATAATATATATATTCCCCTCCTGCCCTTCCCACCCCCTCATTAAGATCCGGCAGCTTTCAGATTAGCAGTCACCAAAAACACTCTGTGTTCACACATGTTAACAGGTTAACAACGGAATGACTTCTAAATCTTTTTTTTTTTAAAAAGAGAACTTCTAAAATCACAACATGTTTGGTTATTTTCTCCATAAGTGCACAGTGAACATTTTTTTTTTTTACAAAAGAAGAAAACAGTGCCTTAGTGATTTAAATAAAAAATAAAAACAGCGAGAGCTACCTTCTACAGCATGCAACACCATGAATCTGTGTGTTAGAACCACAGTGAGCCTTAGAGACGACCCTGCAATTTAAGTTTTCAGCTCCCAGCAAAAGCAGGGGAAGTGGTGAGGAATGCACAGGAGACCATCGTCTTTTTTCCTTCCATCCTTTTCAACGTGCGATTGCGTTTTCTTTCAGAAACCTAGACCTAAAATACTCTTTCCTTGGAACTATACTTTGCATTTACCTTTACAACGTAACGATTTCCGGTTTTCCCCAGATCAACCCAAATCAGTGATTGCCAACCAAATGAGGGTAGAGAGAGCTTCATGACTGATGGACGGAATCATTGGTTTCTTTCCTTCGATTTCTTTCTTTTGACTTTCTTTTACAGCAAGTTATTATGCAGATGGAGAATGAGTTACCCGGGAGAACCTTGACTTTCAGCTTTTTAACGTATGGTTTTATTAGCAGTAGGACAGCTGATAAATGGATGAAATCCTCTTCTCCCAACGTTGGGGCAGAGAAAGAGAGATCTTCAAAAGAGGGGAGAGAACGGATGCAGAATTTGAAAGAAAAGTAGAGTGGGCGAAAGATAATGGAGATGAACCCCTCCTTCCAATAAGAAAATAAAAAGAGAAGCTGAACGTCCATAAATAATCACCCTGTTATATGAATGGTAACCCACTGTGTTTATTCCCATCGTACATGAAATGATGTTCTTTAGTGCTGTCTGCATTATTCCTGATAACAGTTTCTTGAGACCAGAGAGATACTTCTGATTTGCTTACATGGTCGTCTGTAGTCTTTGACACTAAAGAAGGTTGTGCTGGAGAATGGCAGGAGGTTTTGTCTCTCTTCTTGCCTTAGGATTCTCTCCTGTTTCACAATGCTTAACACCGTGGCGGGGATTCCCAGGTGGCTCAGTGGTAAAGAATCCACCTGCCAATGCAGGAGACTGGAATTCGATCCCTGGGTTGGGAAGATTCCCCAGAGGAGGACATGACAACCCACTCCAGTATTCTTGCCTGGGAAATCCCACCGACAGAGGAGTCTGGCGGGCTACAGCCCAGGGGGTCACAGAGTCGGACACAACCAACCAAGCGACCGAGCACACACATCACCACGGAGACAGTGACAGTGATCCGGCCACTGGTTAAGAAAGGGAAACTTCACGTGGGGTTCTTTGGGTCAAAGGTAGGTTGGTTGTTATCAGCGACCACATGGAGTCCTGGGTACAGGGTTGGGGTCACTGTAGCGGGGGCAGCTTTGTGGCCAAGGGATACTGAGTTCACTTCACTGCCCTGGGAATGGATTGGTCCTGTCCCTCTGTTCTGCCTTAAGAACCTGACACTGGGCCGGACCTCTGTTTTGAAAGGTGGGTGACAGAGACAGGAGAAGCACCCTTCTGGGGTACGACTTCCATCACCTTTGAAGGACTGGCTTCTGTGTGTTCCCCAGAGAGCTTTCAACTTCTTTCCACGGTAAGAGTAACAAATTCATGAGAAAAGCTTACAAAGTGAGATTATGCCCCAACAGTGCCTGAAAAAAATACAAGCTGGAAAAAAAGATTAGTGTTTGAAAGGCATTGGAAGAAAAAAAAATTTTTTTGCATTCTTGATCTGAAAAAAACATAATTTCGAAAGCATTATTGAAATCAACAACAGTCACTGAATGTTAGCAAATATTACACTAGTGTAATATTTCCATCTATTAAATGGCAAATATTACCATCTATTAAAAAAAAGACTCCTGTTTGTTCTTGCTGGTTGTCACAGAAGTCTCCATGCTTATTTTTCATTCTCTCCAGCTCCTCCTCCCCTTCTTCCTCCTCCCTCTTCCTCCTCTCCTCCTCCTCTTTCAGCTCCTCCTTCTTTGGGAGAATGTAAATATTTGTGGTCATGTGCTTTCTCCGACGGGATTCCTCTTGGCCTTCCTTAGCACTTCATCAGGTGTTTACCACTGCTGTAAGTGGAGGTCCATGGGGGAATTCAGATTGAGATCCGTGACATCCAGGAAATCAATGTTGAAGATGCTGGGACCCCCAGTAGATAGGGAGCTGAAGCTTGGGGTGGAGCTGGGCGGTGTGAGGTCCAGCCACTCCATGCTTTCCCAAGGAGATTCTGTGAAGCTTAAGGGCAGCCCACTGCTGTCCACAGAGGAGGGTGAAAACTGAGTCTGCATGGGGGACAAGGGGCCTGGCAGGATCTCGTGTGCGTTGAAGAGGTCTTCTGCAGCCTTCCCTGAGAATCCATCCATCATCCCGTCGAAAGGAGGCTCCTCACTCCCGATTTTCAGAAGGGCGGTGTCGCTCACCTTCCCCAAGGGGCTCTGGGAATTTAATAAGACTTCTAGGTGCTCGTCGCTGTCAGCACTGAAGTGATCAAAGGAGAGCTGGCCTCCTGCGGACGCTGGTTCAAAGGCTGCCGAGGACTTGGGGAGGGCACCAGTGGGGCTTCGAGAAGACCCAGGGATCTTTGGGACTCTGTGAAGACATGAATGATCCTCTCTGGCGTCAGCGGGCATTTCTGTTGGTAAAACACAACGGGAATTGTTCCATCGCTTCCGATCGATCGTGATCATTCAAAGATTGATTCATTCACTTGAATGAATCTTTGGAATGAATGAATGACTTACAGAAGGAGATGGCCATGATTCTTGGGTCACGGCTCTTCACCCGGTCTCACCCCTAAACCACTCTGTATGTTGCAAATTCTTCCCTTGGGTCTCTCCCCCAACCCTCTCTTGCTGGAAATTCCACTCTGAGATTATCAGATGCTCAAATCAGGTGCTTTTACCTGCTCCTTCACTGACACCTGGCCGCCCCTGAAGTCACTGCAACCTCACTCTACCCTCACTGGGGGCTCTTTGCTGCTCAACCGGAAGATGAGTCATCAGTTCCTTCCCTGCCACCACCGTCTGATCGTTACTCCTCCTCCTTATTATAACTCCTCAGCGGTTTTGAAGGTCATCCTGCTCTCAAAGTCCACCCCCCGCCCCAAGCCCCGTCTCCTGGTCCCTCCTCCTCCTCCTCAAAAAACTACTCCCTGTTCACTGCCTTTCTTCCCCTTCAACTCTTGCCATTCCCCGTGACGTCAGCATCCCGGAAGTGACTTGTTGTGCAGGGGGCCTCTTGGTTCCCTGACACCCCATCCCCCTCAGTGCAAGTGATGCTGCCATTGCCACTCTGCTGGACACACCCTGGACCTTGTGGCCCCAAACACTGCATCCTCTGAAAGTTCAGTTTCAATCACCATTTCCAACTCCCTGTCCATCGCCTCCCACTCCTGAAGTTCACTTCGTAAGGACCCTCTGACAACCAATTCTCAGCCATTTTGAGTCACCCCAGTCTACTGACTCCACGATTTTATCACCACCCATCAGCTTCTTCTGGTTTTATTTATTTTGGCCACTACATGCGGCATGCAGGATCTTCCCTGAACCAGAGATCGAACCCACCTTCCCTGCAGTGGACGCATGGCATCACGAGCACTGGACCATCAGGCAATTCCCTGGCTTTTACGTCTTTCCTTGTGCAGTCTGTGCTCCTGATCCACCACTCTAATTACTCTCACATATATCCTCAGTTCCCCTGCCCTTTCCTTCCATCACCATACTCCCTTGGCAAAACCCCACACCTGGATGAATCTGACCGTCTGTTTTCTCCAAGTCCTTCCGGGATTGTCTGGACTTTTAAGAAAAAAATTGCACAGTGAAGTTGCCCAGTTCATTTTCAAATTCATGATGTTAAGTCAGCACTTAATACTGCCTAGTAGGGGGCTTCCCAGGTGGCATTAGTGGTAAAGAACCAGCCATCTCCGTTGTAAGATGTGAAAGACGCAGGTTGAATCCCTAGGTTGGGAAGAGCCGCTGGAGGAGCCTGGCGGGCTACAGTCCACAGGGTCGCAGAGTCAGACACGACTGAAGCGACTTAGCACGCATGCACTCAGGCACAGAGAGAGGGTGATCCTACTGTTGTTTCTTGTGATCGGCTCATCACTGTTCTTCTTTCCTGGAATTTCCCAGCTCCACTCCCACACCCTGTTTGCATACCTTGCCACATACTTCATTAAAAACATAAGGGTGTCTTCACTGCTATATTTAAACTGGATAATCAACAAAGACCTACTGTATAGCACAGGGAACTCTGATCAGTGTTGTCATGTGGCAGCCAGGATGGGAGGGGAATTTGGGGGAGAATGGACACATGTATATCCATGGCTGAGTCCCTTTGCTGTTCACCTGAAACTTTCACAATGTTGTTAATCTCGGCTATACCCAAATACAAAACAAAAAGTTTAAATACAAAATATAACGGTGTCTGGTAGGAACCTGCTCATCTTTCCATCATGAAACTTAACAACGATACAGACTCCTGTGCCCATGTTTTTCTTCTTCCCTCTTGTTACAAGGGAGGAACTGCCCGTTTCCTTGCATGATGCCCATCTCTCTTGCCAGACAGCAAACCCCCTAAAGGTGGAGGCTTTGCCTGGTTCAGCGATGGACCTAGTTCTCTGAAACTTTCAATGCTGTCACTTAAGCGCTCAGCACTGAAGAATTGATGCTTTCGAACTATGATGTTGGAGAAGATTCTTGAGAGTTCCCTGGACAGCAAGAAGAGCAAACCAATCCTAAAGGAAATCCACTCTGAATACCCATTGGAAGGACTGATGCCGAAGCTCTAATACTTCAGCCACCTGATGCAAAGAGCTGACTCGTTGGAAAAGACCCTGATGCTGTGAAAGATTGAAGGTAGGAAGAGAAGGGAATGATAGAGGATGAGATGATTGGATGGCATCACTGACTCTATGGTCATGAGTTTGAGCAAACTCAGGGAGATAGTGAAGGACAAGGAAGACTGGCGTGCTGTAGTCCATGGGGTGGCAAAGAGTTGGACTTAAGGACTGAAAAACACCAACAACTTAGGGGCTCCAATATGGAGTCTTTTCTTTTTATCCACACATTCTCCTTACATGATCATAGTCACTTGCGTGCTTTCAAATTTTAGGCACAACTATGTAACTGTTTTAAAAAGAAGTAAATGAATGACTTGAAAGGAGGCAAAAAAGAACACACTGATCACTGTCACTGCGTGAATGACATGTGGACATGAAGGGCCTATTGGTGGGAGATTCATTTTGAGTAGACTTGCTTTACCTGCTTCCTTCCTCTCATAATAAGAAGAGAGGGACATTGGGATTAGAACAGTAGGGGGAAATGGTTTAGCAGGAAAAACATTTAGGAAAACAAGGACCAAGCTGAAAGATGAAAACTGTTAAAACGATTGCTGAAAAGTTTTCTGAGGACAATGGGACAAAGGTGATGAGGGGTCACCCGCTAGGACTTCTTTTATCTGCTCCAAACGTGGACCGGAGGCTCAGAGGCAGGGACACCACCTCGACACGGCTCTTTAGTCCAAGTCACAATGAGCCTCTGACCTTGGCCCTAAGCGTCCACACCCTAGGGTGCACACAGGGGCAGAGCCTCCCGATAGCTTACCTCCACTTTCAATGAGGACGTCCAGGAGTTCGTCCATCTGCTGGCTCCGCGTCATTTGCTGTTGCCAATTAACCAAAGGAGAACAGAGAAATTAAAACGTAGCAACTGCTTCTGTAGGAAATCATCGGAAGCAGTATGACAGGTTTTTAAATTAGGTTTGGTTAGCAGTGTTTTCTTTTTTTTAATTGTGGTAAACTACAAACAACATAAAAATTTACCGTCTTAACCATTTCAGAGTACAGTGTGCAAGTCCGTTAAGTTCATTCATGTGGTTGTGCCGCTGGCACCACCGTTCAGCTCTGGAACTTTCTCATCTTGCAAAACTGCAACTCTGACCCCACTGAACACTAACTCCCCACCCCCTCCTCCCTACAGCTCTTGGACACCGCTGTTCTGTTCTCTGTTGCTATGGATTTGATGACTCTAGGTATCTCACATAAGTGGACTGATACAGTATCTTTGGGGCTTTCCTAGTAGCTCAGTTGGTAAAGAATTTGCCTGCAATGCAGGACACCCCGGTTTGATTCCTGGGTCGGGAAGATCCGCTGGAGAAGGGATAGGCTACCCACTCCAGTATTCTGGCCTGGAAAATTCCATGGACTGTATAAACCATGAAGGGGTCGCAAAGAGTCAGACAGACAGGACTGAGCCACTTTCACTTTCACAGTGTCTTTCCCCTTATGGCTGGCTTATTTAGCTTAGTACAATGTCTTCAAGATTTTGCAGCAGGGGGTCAGAATCTCCTTCCTTATTAACTCTGAGTAATATTCACTGTGGGGCTTCCCAGGTGGCCCTAGTGATAAAGAACCCACCTGGCAATACAGGAGACTATAAGAGACTTGGGTTCAATCCCTGGATGGGGAAGGTCCCCTGGAGGAGGGCATGGCAACCCACTCTAGTACTCTTGCCTGGAGAATCCCATGGACAGAGGAGTCTGATGGGGTATAGTCTATGAGGTTGCATAGAGTCAGACATGACTGAAGCAACTTAGCATGCAGGCACAATATTCATTGGATGTATAGAATACGCATTTCATTTATCCATTCATCCTTCAATGAACACTTGGGTTGGTTTCACCTTTTGGCCTTCATGAATACGGACATTAACTGGCTAAAGGTTTTGGTAGCATGCATTTTTGGACAGGAAAACTACTAAATAAAACAATCTGACATGACAAGAGAAGGGGGGAAAGGAGGCAGAATGATCCCTAGCCCAGAGTCGTTCAGAGTAGATTCAGTTGTTTGAGAAGTTTCCATTCCAGGAGATGGGCACCTTAATATATAAATAGTATGGCCATTTTTATCACTTTGAAGTGATTTGCCTAGGACACAAAATAAGCCTCAACAATCAAGCATCTTTTCTGATCACAATGTCATGAAACTAGAAATTAATCAGAGAAAAAGCAATGGGAAAAAATGCTTAAGTGGAGGCTAAACAATATGCTACTAAAACATGAATGATGAAATCAAAGAGGAAATTAAAAGATACCTAGAGACAAAGAAAAGTTGGACTTAGTCTAAAAGTTGGACTATAAAGAAAGCTGAGCACTGAAGAACTGATGCTTTTGAACTGTGGTGTTGGAGAAGACTCTTGAGAGTCCCTTGGATAGCAAGGAGATCCAACCAGTTCATCCTAAAGGAAATCAGTCCTGAATATTCATTGGAAGGACTGATGCTGAAGCTGAAACTCCAATACTTTGGCCACCTGGTGAAAAGAACGAACTCATTGGAAAAGATCCTGATGCTGGAAAAGATTGAAGGTGGAAGGAAAAGAGGGCAATACAGGATGACATGGTTGGATGGCATCACCGACTTGATGGACATGAGTTTGAGCAGGTTCCAGGAGTTGGTGATGGACAGGGAAGCCTGGCGTGTTGCAGTCTGTGGGGTTGACAAGAGTCAGACACGACTGAGAGACTGAACTGAACGGAAAGACAAATTTCAATAAAAGCACAAGCATGCAAAATCTATGGGATGCAATGAAAACAGTTCTTAAAAGGTAGTTCATAGGGATACCGAAATTCCTCAATAAAATAAGAAGAATCTCAAATGAACAACCTAACCTATCATCTAAAACTGTTAGAGAGACTTCCCTGGTGGTCCAGTGGTTAAGACTCTGCACTCCCAATACAGAGGTCCTATCCCTGGTTGGGGAATCAGACCTCTCAAGCCATGCAGTGTGGCCAAAAAAAAAAAAAAAAAAGCAACTAAGGAAGGGGGCTGGGAAAAAAAAAAAACAATTAGAAAAAGAGCAAACAAAACCTAAACTCAGCAGAAGGAAGGACATTAAAGATCAGAGAGGAATTACATAAGATAGAGATGAAATAACAATAGAAAAAAAAATCAATAAATCCAAGAGCTGGTTCTTTCAAACAGCGAACAAAATCAACAAACCTTTGGCTCATCCAAATAAAGAAAATAAGAAATGAAGTGACTTGGATCTGCCTCCTGTTTGGGTGCTGAGGATATGGCTCCCGTTTCTCTGGCTCCCCATTGCACCTGTAGTGAACACACCTTCCCCTCTGGCTCATCTGAATTAAGTAAGCTCTGTCTGTGGAAGTCCACTTTGCCTGGCCCTCTTCTTTTCTTTTGAAACCACAAAGGGTCCATTTGATGTTTATAGATACCAGGGGATGGGAATGAGGAGGACAAAGGCATACACGGATCTGAGCTTTGAAGCTAGGAAGAACCTTAGAAACGCTTGCCCAGCAATTACTCTCACGTGTTAATATTTGAGTACGTGTCTTGTGTCAAGACAATATGATCAATGCTATGTCATCTAGAACTCTTATCCAGTAGATATCGTCTTCATTTCCCAGAAGAGAAGTTGAATTCTTGACCAGTGTTTGTGGCAGTGGCAGCTGGCACCGAGTCTGGACATTTGGATGCTAAGTCAACCTTCTCTCTCTGTCTCACACGGCGTCTCTACACACACCACACTTCTTCACAGTGAGCATCTGGACAGTCTGCTTGTTCCAGCAGGGGAGGCCACAGAATCTACATTCGTGAAGCCACATCATATAACACAACATACACTGAGTCAGCCTGTTCTTCCATCAAGATCAAATCGTGCGCTTACCTGCTTCACTGCATCTTCGTAGGATGGCGGCTGGGTTATTTCTGAAACTGCGGACGTGGACTTGGAAAAAGTTGGGGATGGAATTGGAAACTTTGGCCCTGCCTTATCAGAAGAGTGCAGACCCGCCATCTGCGTGAGTAAAATTCAGAGAAAGACGATCAATCCATGCATTAGACATTGTATATAGCTCCTGTTTTAGAAACTATAGACTCAACTGTAGAAAAAAATTGATTAAAGGGAGAAAAGATCTGGGGCTTAAATATATATCACAGATATGTTACAGATGTATATCAACAACAGGACACATCACTGTGGACGTGATGCTAGAGGCATCTCAGGATGGGAGCCTCAGAAATTCATTCCCCTCCTCTAAGGTGCACCCTGACAGTTGGGAGAAAGTGAGATGAAGAAAGAAAATGAAGTGTCTGTCCAGTCCAACACAATGAGCTCCATCATCCCAGGCATTTCCAGAGTAATTTATCTCTCAGCCTGTGTTGTTCCTAAGTGAAAGTATTGGTTGCTCAACCATATCCAACTCTTTGCACCCCATGGACTGTCGCCCTCCAGGCTCTTCCATCCATGGGATTTCCCAGACAAGAATACTGGAGTGGGTAACCATTCCCTTCTCCGGGGGATCTTGCTAAACTAGGGATCGAACCCAGGTCTCTCGCATTGACAGCAGATTCTTTACCACCTGAACCACCAGGGAAGCCCCTTTCATTCCTGAGTGTATATGCAGATATTGCCGGAGTGTCTCTCCATAAGCCAGCCCTGTGTGCTGTAAGTGTGTTCTGCAGGGGTACCTGGGACATTACAGAGTCTCCAGCCCTGAATGATGCCCTGCCTGTCGCACACAGCACTTTTGTGTCATGGTCAACTCACGTCTGCCACCTTCTTTTTTTTTAAGACTAACTTTATGATTATTTTTTTAACTTTTAATTTTACATTGGGGTATATATATAGCTCATTATGGAGAAGGCAATGGCACCCCACTCCAGTACTCTTGCCTGGAAAATCCCATGGATGGAGGAGCCTGGTAGGCCACAGTCCATGGGGTCACTAAGAGTCGGACACGACTGAGCGACTTCACTTTCTCTTCTCACTTTCATGCATTGGAGAAGGAAATGGCAGCCCACTCCAGTGTTCTTGCCTGGAGAATCCCAGGGACGGGGGAGCCTGGCGGGCTGCCGTCTATGGGGTCGCACAGAGTCGGACACGACTGAAGCGACTTAGCAGCAGCAGCAGTATCATAGCTCAACAGACAATGCTGTGATAGTTTCAGGTGAAGAGTGAAGGAACTCAGCCATACATATACATGCACCTGTTCTCTCCCAAGCCCCCTTCCCATCAGGCTGCTACATAAAAGTCTGCCTCCTTTTTGACTACCTTCCCACTGCTCCTTGCATTCCCCATATCCTGCATCTTTTACCTCTCTGATTCTCCCACCTGCTGACGTGTCATCTCTTCCCTTCTACACAGCGACTCCAACTTTCTACACCTTTCCATTCATTTCCAAGGATCCACTATTTCTCTCATTCTCCACATTCCCACCAACCCCCACCCCCCTGCCATGCTCCCTGACTCCTATCTTCAACTTCACTGAACTTGGTCTGTTCGCCATGCTCTTTTGCAAACCTGCCAAGGTCATTTTACTTGTCATAATTTCTGGGATGAACCCAGGAAATGATGCCTTGGAATACTCTCATGTATATCTGTATATCCATTCCTGTCCTTTTCAAGTAGACTTGTTTCTATCCAAAACGTCATTTCTTTCTGTTTGAACCTCAACATGGAGGAGAGGGGCCACAGAGAGAGACAAGGCCAAGCTGGCTCCCAGCTTACACCTGTCTCCAGGCGCCTACCTTTTGCTGCACACCTGGGCTTTTGGGAGAAGGTTTGCCCCCAGCACCATGACTGCTGTCTGCCGCAGCTCCAGAGAAAGGGGGGTGAAGGCTGGGAGGCTGGGGAGAGAAGCTGGGAGGGTGGCCCTCGTGTGCCCCTGAGTTCTGTGGAGAGGAAGAAAGACAAATGAAATGGCTGATCCCTGCCCAGGTGTCTTATCTTTCCAAAGCTCCCCTAAATTCCATCACCAAGGTCTCAAATCCAGCTTTGGACATTTCACCTCCTGCTCACAAACTCTCCATGGTTTCCACACATCTAACCAGGGTGAGTCTTCAAAATGCTCCACAGTCAAGCATTATTCTTTTCCCTCTGTGAGCCTGCGTGTGTGCATGTTCAGTTGCTTCAGTCAGGTCTGATTCTTTATGACCTTATGGACTGTGGCCCACCAGACTCCTCTGTGCATGGGATTCTCCAGGCAAGAATACTGGAGTGGGTTGCCATGGCCTTCTCCAGGGGATCTTTCCAACCCAGGGATCAAACCCATGTCTCCTGTATTATAGGTGGATTCTTTACCACTGGGCCACCAGGGAAGCCCTCTGAGAGCTTAAATTCTGCTAATCCAGCCACAACTTGTACATTTTGCTTATGCTTTTTTCACTTGGAATGACCTTCTCCTGGTTCTCCTCTTTCAACTCCTCTTCTCAAGTCCAATCCCTTGTCAAGTCCTCCCACTCTTCTAGCCCTTCACGGTTGACACCCACTCCCCTAGGGCTCTGTGTGGCATTTAACATCATGCTGCTCAGTGATGTTATCCTATGTTGCTCTTTGTCTTTTTATTTATTCATTTTTTATTATGGAATCATTCATGTCTTCAAAGAATGCTTTGTAAGCCATCAATTACTGTACAAGTGGTGGTTCTTCTTGATAGCATCCATAACCTTCACTTGAGCATCTTCTGGTCCCAAGGTATTTCAAGAGCTACTTTTACCTTTGATGCTGAGAACACCACATTGACACCTGTTGTCACTGAGGATGAGAATCCATGGTAAATTTCAGCTCCTCCTAGAGTGCTGACTCAGGAGTGAGCATCCTTCATGTGAATGTGTTGCTCTAGTGGGTTCATAAAAATGTATCTGCATTACCCCGCCTCATACTCCCAGGGTAGAGAATATTCAACGTGAAAGAGGCATACATTTTATTAATAGTATCAGATAATCCTTGGTTCTGTGGCTCTGGGCAACTGGCTTCACCTCCCTGGGCCTTATTTTCCTCAATAACGAAGAATAACAAATTATAATTTGTAAGGCTGTTTTGGAATTCATAAGGACTTCCCTGGTGGCTCAGACGGTAAAGCATCTGCCTACAATGTGGGAGACCTGGGTTTGATCCCTGGGTCAAGAAGATCCTCTGGAGAAGGAAATGGCAACCCACTCCAGTACTCTTGCCTGGAGAATCCCATGAATGGAGGAGCATGGTAGGCTACAGTGCATGAGCTTGCAAGGAGTCAGACACGACTGAGCGACTTCATTCACTCACTCACTCAAGGCTGTTTTGACAATTAGTGAGTTGCTCACATACATACCTCTTTTGAAAAAAATACACTGTGATTTTTTTTTAAAGATCATCTTATTGTTATTTTTTGACTTATTGATAGATTGATTTTGTTGCTCTGGGTCTTAGTTTCAACACATGAGATTTTCAACGTTTATTGTGACATAGGGGATTTGTAGTTGCCACTTGTGGGATCTAGTTCACTGACCAGGGAGCAAACCTAGGCCCCCTGCATTGGCAGCATGGAGTCTTAGCCCCTGGACCACAAGGGAAGTCCCATACATGCCCCTTAATACCTGGCGCATGGCAGGGATCCAATTAACTTTTCTTCCTATTCCCTTCCTAATAACAGATTTCAGAACCTTCATAATTTTCTTCCTCAAAGAGACTTAGACTTTTCTTTTTTTTTAATTAATTAATTTATTAATTAATTTATTTATTTTTGTATTTATTTATTTTTTTACACGAACCAATTCTTCGGTTTCATGAACAGATGAAGTCTTGGCTGCTCCCCTTGGTCTAGCCTTTGATCTGGACATGCTTCTGAGCCATCCCTGTGACACCCTTCATTCTGCTCCAGCCACACCAGCTTCTCTCTGGTCCTGGACTATCCCACACCTGCTCCTAGAACAGGGCCCTTGCACTTGCTGATCCTCCTTTGCTTATAATGCCTTCACCCCCAAGCATCTACAAGGTTTTCTCCTTTACCCCCTTCAAGTGTTAATAATTCTTCGGTTTCATGGACAGATGAAGTCTTGGCTGCTCCCCTTGGTCTAGCCTTTGATCTGGACATTCTTCTGAGCCATCCCTGTGACGCCCTTCATTCTGCTCCAGCCATACCAGCTTCTTTCTGGTCCTGGACTATCCCACACCTGCTCCTAGAACAGGGCCCTTGCACTTGCTGTTCCTCCTTTGCTTATAATGCCTTCACCCCCAAGCATCTACAAGGTTTTCTCCTTTACCCCCTTCAAGTGTCCCTGGCCCTTCCATTTAAACTTCCAAACTTCTCATCTCCCTTGTCTGCTTTTTCTCTGTAAGATGTTTCATCTTCTAATACATTAAATACTTTACTTAGATCTTTTGCTTACTGTCTGTCTCCACATGAGAATAGGAATTTTTGTCTGGCTAGTTCTTCCCTGGCCCTTCCATTTAAACTTCCAAATTTCTCATCTCCCTAGTCTGCTTTTTCTCTGTAAGATGTTTCATCTTCTAATACATTAAATACTTTACTTAGATCTTTTGCTTACTGTCTGTCTCCACATGAGAATAGGAATTTTTGTCTGGCTAGTTCAACACTAATCCCCAGATACTAGAACACAGCCTGGCACACAGTAGGTAAATATCTGCACTTTACAGACCATTACTCAGAGAGAACAGTAAGGTCTGATAACTTTCCCTTTGGCCCTCTTGATGAGTTAGTTTGGCCTACAATGAAGTTTGACACCAAGGGGTCCTGGGAACAGCCCCATGCGCCAAATCTGGACCCCAGCTTGTTTTTGTAAATAAAGTTTTATTGGAACGGCCATGTGCGTTCATTCACCATGTTGTCTATGGCTGCTTTGAGGTTGCAGAGGTAGAGCTGAGTGGCTGTGACAAAGACTGTACATTCCACAAAGACAAAACATTTATCATCTAGCTCTTGACAGAACAAGTTTGCCATCCTTGTCTCGTAAGGGAGTTTGGCCGAGCGTAAAGGTTTGTGGATCGTGGTGCCCGGGAGTTACTATCAGACTTTTAGCAAACCCTCCCCATGCGAAGTTCCAAGGTCAGCTCCTCAGCACTTGCGAATTCACATCGCGCTTTCAGGAAGAGCACGGAGCCAGTTCTTACCTTTGCAGTGCACACCTGGCTGCTGACAGGTGAGGAGACCCTGTGTTCTTCTCCTTGGGCGCCTGATGACGGGGGAAGGAAGTAATGGCTGTTCGGCGATGGGGGCAAACTGATGTGCTGTGGGCTTTTCACAGCCCCGAGGGGAGAATGCTGCGGTGAGCACTGCGGGCTGAGGAATGTGGAAGACAGTGCGTTGGTCTGACCCGAGGGCTCTGCACAGGGAGTGCTCCCCAGGGGCAGGAGCGGAGCGTCTTCGCGAGGCAGTGGCGGCTGGCCCTCCGAGCCGGGGCCCTGTCTTTTCAGGGCTGCGTGCCGCGATGAGAAAGGACAGCTGGGCGCGGCAGCCTCCTGCTTGATGGGGGCGGCCCGGAAGGGCGGCGGCTGCTCGTCGGGACAGCCGCTCCTCTTGTGCTTCTGCAGCTGCAGCCTCAGCTCCTCCACCTGCCTCTGTTCTTGCTGGAGCTTCCAGGTGAGCTCGTTGATCACCTTCTGCTTCTCCACCAGCATCTTGTCCTTCTCCGAGTCCAGCCCGTCCAGCTCCGGAAGCATGGCGCTGCCATTCAGGCTGCCCATGAGGGTTTCCTCGGCACACGCGGGGACCGGGGAGGGATGTAGGCCGAAGGATGGGGAGGCGTCGTTGAAGGTGTCCGGCAGGGACCCCGCCACTGACAGGTCAGATGAGGCGGGTGAGATGGGGGGGCTGGAGCTAGTGCTGCCGAAGTGGTAGAAGCCATTGGACAGGGCGCCGGTGGAGGGAGAGGACTGGTAACTGGGCAGCGCGTTGCTGGGCGTCACCGGAAAGGTGACAGTCGTGATGTCACCGAAGTTGGGCACAGGGGTCCCGGAGCAGTCCTGGAAGGGCCGGAGTCGGTCCATGAGGGCCGTCTTGGTACCGGACACAGGCAAACCTCGTATTCGAAGCTGTTGTCTTAACTCGGAGACCTGAAGGAACCAGGCTGGCGTTAATGCTGCTTAGTGACAATCTCTCTCTCTCTCTCTCTTTTTTTTAAGTATTGTTACGCAGCTTTAAGATGTCACAAATGGAATCTAACGTGTCCCCTTATTTGTTTCCGATTTTGATATCATCTTGCACATTTTTAATGACTTGAGAAAAAAATCATACCCCAGGTTTTCATGGTCTCAGATCATAGAAATGTCCAGCTCAGATGAACCACAGGGCTTACCTGGCCTATTGCTTTCCAGCCCCCATCCTGGTCCTTGCCCCCACTTAACAGGTGAGAAAGCTGGTACCTGCCTGGGTTTAGATGTCAACCCTCAACCAGCAACACACGGTAGCCTGACATGCTAGGACCTCTGTGCCCTTGCTTAACATCCTGCTCACCCCATTTTCCCCACACCTGGCAAGAGCATTAGAGCAGAGCCATGCCCTCCATGGGGTTCCTGACTCAGCAGGTCTGGGCTGGGCACTGAGAATCCAGGTCTCAAGTTCCTGGAGGACCAAGTTTTGAGCATCACGGTTCTGCATTACCATGAATGTCCTAATTTTAGTGACTGGCTGGATAGCAGTCATATACCGAGAGAAGTGCGTGCGGAGAGGAGACCATCAGTTCAAATCCTGGCCCTGCCTCCTCCCAACTCAGTGATCGCTCTGTGAAAGGGGGTGACAGTACCTCTCTTACACATCTTTGTGGGGATGAAAAGGGCTTAGGATTTGTAAAGGGCTTGGAGTAGTGCCTCACAATTGTTGGTGCAAGGTTCTTGCTTTATTATTATGTGGATTCACAAGTAATTATTTTAACCCCACATTTATATATATAAGCCACCTCAGTCGTGTCCGATTCTTTTAGACCCCATGGACTGTAGCCCACCAGGCTCCTCTGTCCATGGGATTTCCCAGGCAAGAACACTGGAGTGGGTTGCCATTTCTTTCTCCAGGGGATCTTCCTGTCCCAGGGATTAAACCCGTGTTTCATGCATTGGCAGGTGGATTCTTTACCACAGGAAGCCTATAAATACATGTACGTGTATATATATCTAAACCTCTGTTTGCAGATGAAAACGTCTGGATAAAAATAGGCTAAAATTCTAACAACAGTTCTCTTTATCTGCATTTCTAAAATAGCCCTCATCAGCATTACTTTTGTAATCAAAATGGAAAATGTATCAAATACCTAAGTGTCAATAATTCAATACAATAGCCAGAAATCAATAGGGAGATATTCTTGTGATGTTTTGTACAAAAAGGGCTTGTTGAACCTCAAAGCTAAGACACTAATCATAAAAATATTGACCACAAAACTGAAAACTATAGGTCAAAAATACTGGGAGAAAATCCAAATAGCCATTTCATTAAAAAAAAAAAAAGGCAGGGAAAATAATAGTAAGCTCAGTGTATCCAAAGGAAAATATTGACACCCAAACTAAAACTGGGTAATGGACATGATCCAACCCTTCACAAACAAAAGATAAAATTAAAAGAAAAATGGGGACTTCCCTAGCAATACATTGCTTAAAACTTCACCTTCCAATGCAAGTTTGATCCCTGGTTGCGGAGCTAAGATTCCACACGCCTTGTGGCCAAAACACCAAAAGATAAAACAGAAGCAATATTGTAACAAATTCAATAAAGACCTGAAAATGGTCCACATTAAAAAAATTTTTTTAAGAAAATTAAAAGAAAAATGACCTATAACGTCTGAATACCAGCTAATATTCCAAGAAATAAATATGTACATAGCTTTGTGTTTGCCAGATGGACAAAGAAATGAATAATAACACTTTGTGTCAGTGAAGTGGCAGCAAAAATAACTGTATAAAAATGTTAAGGAAAAAAAAAAGCTTTTTAAACCTTGCTATTGTGAGTGTGGCCATGGGCCCAGCAGCATCAGACAGCATCTGGGAGCTTATGATAGAAATGCCGATTTTCAGGGCCCTCGGCACACCTATGGAATCAGAATCTGCAATTTGACCACAAGCCCCAGGTGGGCCACTGGGCACGTGCTGGCTTGAGGAGTGTTGCCCTAACACACTCCTTCTGGGAACAAATTGGCATGTACATTCAGGACAGGAATGTGACAACACGGACGAAGAGCGTTCAAAAATAGTCATGCGTTTAGGTTCAGGAGCTCCGCTGCTGTGTATTCAGCCTGGGGAGATAGCTAGAGAAATTAAATGTGTACACGAACTATACCTTTCATAGCAAAAATTTGGAAGCAGAAGTTCAATAGACAGAGGTCAATGAGGTGGAGAAATGATATGCCAGTACTAAAAAGAAAAACCTTACTGAAATATTAAAAGTTATGAAAAAGTCCAGGATAAATAAGTGGAAAAGCATGCCAGAATTTTAAAACCAAACATGTTCACAAATATTTTAAGTCTAGAAGGAAATGCTATAGAATCTGTGAGTCAACTGTCTTTTAAAATACTTTTTTTATATACTATCATATTTCAGTAGTGAATACCTATTACCTTAAGAGTTATTTTAAAAATTATCTTCAAAAGGATTGCAATTACTGACTATATCACAAGCAATAAGATATGGTCTCAGCCCCCTAGCCTGGCTAGCATTGTCTTACCCTTTTCTTCTATATTCACTGGTTTGAAAAAGTAAAAAATGGCAGCTCGTTATTGTTTTAATTTAGAATTACTTAAAATTAATGAGTTCTACATTCATTTTTAGAATCTGCTCTGGCACTGAATAATTTAAACTACATTATTAAATAATGCAGCTCATATTCTAAAATAAAATGAATACTTGTTCAGTCCAGTTTACTTTAAATTTCAGACTATTATGCTGTGTAGGCTTGCTTGGCACAAAGATTTCTATTCACCTCTTTTACACATTCACTGATGTTTTAATCGTTGATGAATTTTTAAGTCAAACCAGCCAATCCTAAAGGAAATCAACCCTGAATATTCACTGGAAGGACTGACACTGAAGATGAAGCTCTAACACTTTTGGCCCCCTGATGTGAAGAGCCAACTTATTGGAAAAGACCCTGATGCTGGGAAAGGTTGAGGGCAGGAGGAGGGGCAGCAGAGGATGAGATGGTTGGGTGGCATCACTGACTCGACAGACATGAGTTTGAGCAAACTCTGGGAGCTGGTGAAGGACAGGGAACCCTGGAGTGCTATAGCTCATGGGGTCACAAAGGGTCGCACACGACTGAGCGACTAAACACCAGGGCCTTCTCTGGTGGCCCAGTGGCTAAGGCTCTGTGCTCCCAACGCAGGGGACCTGGGCTCCATCCCTGGTCAGGGAACTAGATCCCACACTCTGCAACTAAAGATTCTGCATGCCGCAACCAAGACCCTGCACCTCCAAATAAATACACAAATATTTTTAAAATATTTGTTTTAAAAAACCAGAGTAATGCCAAACCCTATACCTTCAGATCATCCAGGTTGGATGGGAGTGGGCCTGGCTTGAGAGAAGAGACACCAGTTTGTCCAGAAAAGCTGTTTTTGGCAGGAGACAAAGGGGTGTTGCTCAACGGTGCTGAAGAAGCGTTTGGATTTCTGGCCATCTGCTCATTTGGTTCCCTGTGAAACAAT
Organism: Oreotragus oreotragus; assembly: GCA_006410675.1. Classification (NCBI taxonomy): domain Eukaryota; kingdom Metazoa; phylum Chordata; class Mammalia; order Artiodactyla; family Bovidae; genus Oreotragus; species Oreotragus oreotragus. Next base: position 125,106 of record SJYX01006782.1, on the reverse strand, counting down.
CAGGAGAGGTACTGAAAATACAGTCAGATTTATGTGTGGGGACATGACATTGTGATTTATAACAGGAAATGCATATATTTGGTCTTCATCCTGATTTCTGGCACAGCTCCTAAAACCCTGGGGGTTTCCTAAGTCTTGAGAACAAAAGCTGTCTTTTGTTATCCTAATGAGGTGACCCTGGAAGCCACTTAAGCTTGGAGGCTGGTGGCCTAGAGACTGAATCATGTGATTTTTCAGTCCCACCCCTGACCTCTATGGAAGAGAAAAAGCTGGAGGTTGAATTGATTCACAACAGCCAATGATCTACTCAATAATGTAATGAAGCCTCTATAAAAACCCAAAAGAATGGGGTTTGGAGAGCTTCTGGGTTGTGTAGCAGGTGGAGATTTGGGGAGAGTGGTGTATCTGGAGGGACATGGATGCTCTGCCTGACCCCCATGTACCCTGCCCCGGGCCTCTCTTCCATCTGGCTGTTCCCATGAGGATCTATGTGCTTTTACAACAGACTGGTAGTCTAATAAGTAAAATGTTTCTCTGAGTTCTGTGAGCAACTCTAGCAAATTAATTGGAACCCAAGGAAGAGGCTATTGGAATGTCCAGTCGATAGCTGGTCTGTCAGAAGGACAGGTGACAACTTGGACTTGTGACTGGGGTCTGGAGGGCGAGGGGCCAGTCTTGGGGGACTAAGCCTTCAAGCAGTGAGACTTAGATCCAACACCATGTCTGGGTAGAGGGCATCAGAACTGAGTTGAACTGCAGGACCCACCCCCCTACCCAGCTGGTGTCAGAGAGGTGTCTGGTGGTGCGGGGAAGACTGGGCGACCCGACCACCAGGACGTGGTGTGGTGTGGGACTCGCTGGGTCCTCTGATGGAGAAGCCACAGCCAGCCTCCATGCCCAGGGGCCCCCCCGCACCCTGGGCTTGCCTGACTTACTTGAGTGGAGCTGCGTGCAGCCCGGGGTAGCTGAAGCGGTGCTGCTGCTGCTGGCTGAGGATCTGCAGCTGCAGGAAGAGCTGCTGCTGCTGGAGCAGCCGGGCGTAGGCAGAGTCCATGGGCGGAGGGGACTTCTCCGCCTTCTGGTCCGGGGGGATGTACTGGTGGTATTTGAGCTTCTTCACCTTTGGCTTGGGGTCCTTGGGCTTTTTGTGGCGGTTCTTGCTGTCGCTCAAGGACTTGGACTGCAAAGCGGATGGAGAGACGGCATGTGCTTTTAGGTAGTGGATGGGAATGGCTTGGCATCAGGAATATTACCTCTAGATTTTATCTGATGGATGTCCTTGAACCCCCGACACACAATATAGCAAAGACAGGAGGCACAATGAGATCCTGGAAGTTAAGGTACCTAACAAACAAATCCATGCAAATACATCACAAAGGATGGACACTCCTTAGGCAGGAAGTCTTGAGTCTTAGAAGTGGCTTCGGGGAACTTCCTTCCCAGAACAGAGAGGTAAGTCTGTGTTTCATTGAGGCCAGCTTCCTAACCTAAAACCTAAACCTGATGACTAATGAAGATGACATTCTGTTCTCGGGGTAGATTCATAAGATTCATAAAGTTTGCTGTGGACCATTTTTAAAGTCTTTATTGAATCTGTTGCACTGCTGTTTCTGTTTTGGTTTTCCGGTCATGAGGCATGTGGGATCTTTGCTGCCCGATCAGGGACTCAAGCCACACTCCCTGCATTGAAAGGGCAAGTTCTACCCATTGAACCGCCAGGGAGGTCCCAAGAAGGTTCTTTCGTCTGTATACGTGTCATCATCTTTAGTGAAGCTCTTTGAGAGCTGACTTATTAACAACACAAAAGGTGGATTCTTGATTGCTTCTAAATCAATTCCCCTTCCCACCAAATACTGATATAAGATCAGGAAGTGACACCCTCTGAACTAAAGATTCTTCACTGACTACAGGAAGGACAAGTCACCCACTGAATCCTTTCTAGAAGTTACCAATCATGGTGTACGGTTTGGATCCTTGAAAAAAGTTAAGGACAGAGGCCTGTAAGTGAAGACACATTTTTGAACGTGGTATAGTTATCCAACTTTACCATATCTCAATGACCCCGACCTGCAAGTTGGGTAAAATATTCTCTACTTTTGACTTTAGTAACCGATGGGAGGATGGTAAAATATATTGTTGAAACAATAAGATTTCAAAGGACAGCGTGATTATAACTTGTTCCTGAAATCCAAAGACCTCCAGAGATTGAGAAGCAATAGGTCTGTACTTAAGTCAGTTAAAAAAAAAATAAATTCCCAATCCCTGAATGTATTACAGAAGATTGAAATGAACAGGGGTGTGATGATGGAAGGGTCTTAATCTGAGAACAAGCTGGCAGGGGAAGGTGTGGTACCAGCAGTGTCCAGAAGAGGGAGCTCCTGAATAGCCAGCAGGCAGGTTGTCACCGGGCAGCTTTCCCATTTTAACCACAAAACACAAATCTGAAGGTGACCTATTGGGTTTGCTTTTCTCTGACTCAGCGTGCCTGTCCACCAAAGCCTTTTTTGTGTGTGTGTTTTCTCAGGAAGGCTTCTTGTACACTTAGCTAAAGGATTCCTGTGGGGCAGGGGCCCTCCTCCCTGCTCATTCATCAATGGGTTAGCGCTCCAGGTAATGAGTCAGCCTTCTGTTCTTGGGAGTTTCCCCCAGCTCCTGCAGTCAGCTCTGCCCTGCTCCTAGTCCTCCTAGAACCTGCTTGTCTGGGGGAGCTGCAGCCTTGCGTCTAAAGCAACTAAATCAGGGGCTCAGTCATCTTCTCTATTTGTTGCCTTATTATTACAGAGACTCTGAGCATTCAAAAGGTATTGTAAATCGGACCATCTTCTCCAGATAGTGAGAAGCATAGACCATGGAGCCCACGGAACTCTGAATCACTGGAACTTTGATGTGTGCTGCGCTCATTTGCTCAGTCATGTCTGACTCTATACAACCCCGTGGGCTGGAGTCTGCCAGGCTTCTCTGTCCATGGGATTCTCCAGGCAAGAATATTGGAGTGGGTGCCATGCCCTCTTCCAGGGGATCTTCCCAACCCAGGAATCAAACCCGCATCCCTTATGTCTCCTTCATTGGCAGGCATTTTTTTTGTTTTTTTTTTTCCACTAGTGCCACATGGGAAGTACACCTGGAACTGTACAGTTGCATATTTTTGACATGACTCTTCATTGAAATTGATTGTCCTTTCTCAGGGCAATTACTACACTTTCTTAGTACGAAGAGGCTGAAGGCTCTGTTCATTTGCATTCAGTTCAGTTCAGTTGCTCAGTTGCATCTGACTCTTACTCATGTCTGTGGAGTCGGTGATGCCATCCAACTATTTCATCCTCTGTCGTTCCCTTCTCCTCCTACCTTCAATCTTTCCCAGCTTCAGGGTCTTTTCCAACTCTTTTGCATTAGGCAAAATTTAAACACTTCAGTAGAAATATTAATACAATTTCTCTTTGCTCCCAATGGTGGAAATCACTGAATCATATTAATATTAAAATATAAATATTCTCCCACGTCAATATGTCTCCTCCCTCCACCTGTAATGAACAAAATTCACCAATAGCCACATGATTTCAAAGCAGTTAAGCTGAGTGGATTGTGCAGTGAAAGTCACTCTTTGAGACTCCATGGACAAGTCCATGAAATTCTCCAGGTCAGAATACTGGAGTGGGTTCTCTTCTCCAGGGGATCTTCACAACCCAGGGATTGAACCTAGATCTCCTGTGTCTCCTGCATTGGCAGGTGGATTCTTTACCAGCTGAGCCACCAGGGAAGAGTAGATTGTAGGCTGGGTTTAAGCCACTGCAGTCTGGGGAGCTTTCCTGGGAATCAGAAATGCCTGTCATCCATTCAGAACATGAAAACTAGTTTTGTGGGCTTCCCTGGTGGCTCCGTGGTAAATAATCTGCCTGCCAGTGTAGGAAACACGGGTTCCATCCCTGATCCAGGAAGATCCCACAGCAACTAAGCCCAAGGGCTACAACTACTGAGCTCACGTGCTACAACTGCTGAAGCCCGAGCACCCTGGAGGCCGTGCTCCGCAACAGGGAAGCCACCGCAAGGAGAAGGCCAAGCACCGCATCTAGAGAGTAGCTCCCACTCTCCGCAGCCAGAGAAAAGCCCACGCAGCAGTGATGGCCAGCACAGCCATAAATAAACAAACACAGTTAAAAAAAGAAAACCACTTTTGTGCATATGCAGTGGAGGGGGTGGAAGGGCCATCACTTTAACACTGATTCCTACTCAGTTTACAAGCATTTAAAAGTATTTCTTAAGAATCATCTCAGCATTAAGTGCCAGCTTTAGAGCTGAGAAAATATTAACATGCCCCCAAGTCAATGAGAAGTTATCTGGGATAAAATATTATGAAAAAAGTCAAATGACTACCAGTTAACTGAGGAGAAAGTACTTTGTGAACTGTTGGATAGAATGCTGAGAAAATTAAACCCAAACTACACGATGCTGCTTATTCTGTGCCTCCTGCAAATGTAAGCCCTGCCTTCATGTCCACAGGGAGACTAGCTTGACTGACAGAGGTTTTATTTTAGGCAAGACCTTCAGGCTGGCCTCCCTTGTGTGAAAGCCACTGTCCTATCCATACCTGGGTTATGGTGCGTGCAAATCCCATGTGCATTCCAGTCAGTGTCTGTCTCTAGGCTAAGCTACTGAAGGCTTTTGAGTCAGGAACCAGCTGGCTGAAGTGTGAGCCCAAAGAAAGGAGCCACGGACGCTTCTCTTCTGTGGGGAAGAGCCCTGATGGGTAAGAGCGTCTTGGTCCATGTACACTGATAGCCCACTTCTCAACCCCTGTCTAGCAATGCTCCCAGTGGACTGAATCCACCCATCGGTCCCCATGACTCTCCCCGTTCCCAGACCTAACTCAGCATGCCCTGCCCTGCAACGGCCCTGTGAGCTGTGTGCTCAGGCGGGCGTGGAGGCTGGCCCATCCTACCTTTACGGCTGTGTGCACAGGGATGGGGGTGCCCAGGGAGCCAAGCCCCTGCTTGCCCGGGTCTGGCTGGTTGCCGGGCTGTGGGGCTGAATCACTCCTCTCATTTTCTGCATCCTGAAAATCCAAATTTGAGCCTGATTAGGATGCAGGAGGAGAAACTGTGTGACACGGGGATGCTGCAGTGGAGGCGCCCACCCTTGCCCCCCCAGCTCTGCTGTGTCAACCCCAGCTTCCTATCTGAGGAGAGCCTCAGACTCTGTCCCCAGGGGTGGAGCGTCAAGCACATGATCTGTCAACCAATTGAGGACCCTTTTTAAGAGAGAAAGCAGGCGTGATAATCATTCCATCCAACAGGTGTAGAACTGGCTTGGGCTAGGCGAACTGGGACATCTGGTCAACCTGTGGGTGGGATCCACCTACTTGCAGTGAGGTCTACATGTTGGAATTGACAGTGGGATTGAAAAAGAGAGGAAGTGGGAGGAATGAGTGGAGGGACTTTGGGGGAAAGTTAGGACAATGAAAAAGTCAGATGAGAAGGGGGCTGGCAGATGGAAGGAAAGTGTGTAGGTATGTGTATGTGTGCAGCATCAGGAAAACCTTAACGAGAGGCATGTTCCCACACACAGAGGATGCAGAAATGAAAGCAGCATCCTCTTCCTCTCCCACAATCCTATGCCGCGACTTTGAGAAAAGGCCCCTGAACTGCCCAGTCTTTGCCTGAGCACGTGTCAAAGGTCTGTAGCACCCTTTTCTCTCAGAGCCCATGCCTTCATCTCTCACCTGAGGCTGCTGGATTAACCGATATAAAATGGATTTTGCATTTTGCATGACATTGCTCAGTGCTCACTCCCTTCTTCCCCACTTCAAGGGTGAAAAAGAAAGGCGTGTGTCTTCTCCTCAAACCGTCTTTAAATCAGACGCTGAGGAATTTACTGTCAGAGCAATAAGAATACAAATGGCCTGATGCACTGTTTGATGTTATCAAAGACGCTGGGCTGCAAAGAAGCTCGGGATGCAGGGAAGAAAGAATGCTTTGAGTATAAACTCTTGCACAACAAACATGCAGCTCTTTTGGCTCTGCTTTTCCCGTCTTCTGTCTCCCTCTCGTTCCGCATTTCCTCCTGGCAGCCTTGAATTTGCTCTGATGGCGTGAAGAAAGCCTGACAATGACTGGCAACAGTGCAGGTTCAGGAAAGAGGGCCATGGTAAATAACTCCTGAAACTGTCTCTGATCCCTGCATGCTTTGCAGTATAAAAATGTTTTCAACCAATATGGGTTTAAAAAGTACAAACATCCAGCTATACAATAAACTGGGCTTCCCTGGTGGCTCAGCAGTAAAGAATCTGTCTACAATGTGGGAGACCCAGGTTCAATCTCTGGGTAGGGAAGACCCTCTGGAAAAGGAAATGGCAATCCACTCCAGTATTCTTGCCTGGAGCATTCCATGGAGAGGAGCCTGGCAGGCTTCAGTCCATGGGGTTGCAAAGAGTTGGACAGATTGAGCTACTAACACACGCACACATCTGATAAATCCGGGGGGTGTTATGTTCAGCATGGTGACCATAGTTAACAAGACTGCATGGTCCCTTTGAAAGTTCCTAACCTGACTTATTTAACTTCTATGCAGAGTACATCATGAGAAACGCTGGACTGGAAGAAACACAAGCTGGAATCAAGATTGCCAGGAGAAATATCAATAACCTCAGATATGCTGATGACACCACCCTTATGGCAGAAAGTGAGGAGGAGCTAAAAAGCCTCTTGATGAAAGTGAAAGTGGAGAGTGAAAAAGTTGGCTTAAAGCTCAACATTCAGAAAACGAAGATCATGGCATCTGGTCCCATCACTTCATGGGAAATAGATGGGGAAACAGTGGAAACAGTGTGAGACTTTATTTTTTGGGGCTCCAAAATCACTGCAGATGGTGACTGCAGCCATGAAATTAGAAGACGTTTACTCCTTGGAAGAAAAGTTATGACCAACCTAGATAGTATATTCAAAAGCAGAGACATTACTTTGCCGACTAAGGTCCGTCTAGTCAAGGCTATGGTTTTTCCNTTCAACAGCAGAGACATTACTTTGCCAACTAAGGTTCATCTAGTCAAGGCTATGGTTTTTCCAGTGGTCATGTATGGATGTGAGAGTTGGACTTTGAAGAAGGCAGAGCACTGAAGAATTGATGCTTTTGAACTGTGGTGTTGGAGAAGACTCTGGAGAGTCCCTTGGACTGCAAGGAGATCCAACCAGTCCATTCTGAAGGAGATCAGCCCTGGGATTTCTTTGGAAGGAATGATGCTAAAGCTGAAACTCCAGTACTTTGGCCAACTCGTGCGAAGAGTTGACTCACTGGAAAAGACTCTGATGCTGGGAGGGATTGGGGGCTGGAGGAGAAGGGGACGACAGAGGATGAGATGGCTGGATGACATCACTGACTCGATGGTTGTGAGTCTGAGTGAACTCCAGGAGTTGGTGATGGATAGGGAGGCCTGGCGTGCTGCGATTCATGGGGTTGCAAAGAGTTGGACACGACTGAACGACTGAACTGAACTGAACTGATATAGACATTATGGAGAAGGCAATGGCAACCCACTCCAGTGTTGTTGCCTGGAGAATCCCAGGGACGGGGGAGCCTGGTGGGCTGCTGTCTATGGGGTCGCACAGAGTCGGACACAACTGAAGCGACTTAGCAGCATGCAGACATTATGGAAACTATTGGACATTGCTGTCCTCTATGTCCAGTAGTTTATCAATGATACAGAGGCTATCTCTGTCATGCTCTGTTTTTATCTTCTGTTTTATATACCTTTTCTCCAAATCAAGTAATGTAAGATTTTAAATTAATCATCCTTAAGTATATACAGCACTTTCCTGGTCAAAATCTGCAATGGTTCCTCACTGCTAAGTTTTTTTTCTGCAAACATTTTTTTTTCTACCTACAAAGAAATATATGCTGAATTCAGAAAACAAAAGACAAAGAAGCTAGAGAGAGAAGGAGAGAAATCCTACAGTCTAGATATACAGTTTCCTAATATTTGACAAATGTATATGCCCTAATTAATACAAAGAACAGTTCTCTAAAATTTCACAAATTTTCCTGATAGAGTCTCCAATTTACCGTCTTTGTCAACTACATACATTCCAATTATTTTCTTCTAATCCGAAGCTGGTCGTTTTATTTTTTATGAAATCCAATTTCTAATTGTTCTAACCTTAACACTTCTTGCATTCTCTCTACAAAATCTCCCCCTACTTCAAGGTTGTGAAGACATCTACTATTTTCCTTTGTAAGCCTTATGCTTTTCATTTTACTTTTAAATTCATGGGATTCATCATAACCTAATAAAGAGATACATTTTTTTTAATGTATGCATTTACTGTAAGAAAATCCAATTTCTAATTGTTCTAACCTTAACACTTCTTGCATTCTCTCTACAAAATCTCCCCCTACTTCAAGGTTGTGAAGACATCTACTATTTTCCTTTGTAAGCCTTATGCTTTTCATTTTACTTTTAAATTCATGGGATTCATCATAACCTAATAAAGAGATACATTTTTTTTAATGTATGCATTTACTGTAAGATCAGAAACAAGATAAAGATGTCCAGTCCTACCGCTTTTATTCAATTTTGTGTGTGGAACAATGAAGCAAAGAAAGAAATAATGAATGCTAAGGAAAACTATCTGTGCTGAAATGATAAATGACTGTGCAGAAAATACAAAAAAATCCGCACACAGAACACCAATAGAATTAGCAAACAAATTCAGTAGTTACAGGACACATGTTCAATGACTCAATTACATTTTACACACCATCAAAAAACAACTTATAATAACAACAGCATTCCAAAAAAGAGAGAGAGAAAGGCAAAAATTAAATATGCACAAGACCTCCACGTTGAAAACTTCATATTCCAGTCTCTCCTCCAAATAGAAACCAATTACTCTTCTTTTTTTTTTTCTTTTGAAAAATATTTTTCTAGAAATCAATTACTCTTATCTAAGTTTCAGGGGGAAGCAGCAAAGAGGAAAAAAAAAAAAAAAGAACTGGTGAGGATCAACAAGGCTCAAGAAGACGGGAGGTCTGGCTTCCCGGAGACCATAGGCCTCATTACACACTCGCTGTAATACATTAGCATGCTAAATGACACAAGCCTCAGGGCCTTGACAGTTGGTGACTGCCATGATAACCCGAAGAGTGATTTGAACTGCCAGGAGGGCACAGCTCAGGGACTCTCTACCTCTCAGTCTGCCCGTGTGTCTATTCACACATACCGAACTCTTTTCCTCCTAAGAAATACTTTTCTTGCCTCACTACTTTCCGTCTTTGTGGAAATTCTTCCGAGTAAAGCTGAGAAGCCCGAGTCCTTGTCACTGGCCGCTAATCTAGTGTCTGGGATTTGGTGTGCTCAACACTGCGACCCGGTCTCAGCCTCTGACTGGGAGACCACGCCGCTGCGGGCACAGGCCACACAAGAACAAAGTGTCTTCCTGAGTCTTTTGGCCCTTTTCAGCTCAAAACAAACCACATGCCGAAAAAGACTTTAGGGGTGGTAAGTTATGCTCTTCTACAAGAGATAAGAAGACTCAATGCTATTAAAGAAAGACATCTAAATTAACTATATGAGCTGAGGCTGAAATTATACATAAATGCAAAGGAACTAGTTAAGTCAAAAGCTATTCTGGAAAAGAAGCACAAAGTTGGAGGGCATCCACTCCCCAGTTCAAGACTTACTATATAAAGCTACACAAATCAAGGCAGCACAGAGTAAGAGCACGGACAGACCAAAAGTGGGATGGAACAAAAACGAGTCCATAAATAGGCCCCAATACACATGGTAAACTTATTTACAAAGGCGCCAGGCAATTCCATAGGGAGAAAGAAAGTGTTTTTTCAACAGACGGTACTGCAACAACTAGACATAAAAGTATAGAAAGAAGTCTCCACACTAACCTCATACCTACTGCTGACATTTTGGTATAGCTATTTCATCCTTAAACACATTTTTAAGAGAGGTGATCACACTACAAGAGTTCTTTTTTTTTGGTCCAGCAGCTTGTGGGATCTCATTTCCTGACCAGGGATTAACTGGCACCCTCGGCACTGAAAACACCAGAGAAATGCCCACCCTCAACAAAAAAGTTCAATTATTCTTAACTGGAAAGGCCCTTTTTTCATTTTCTATGAAGTCTTTTCTTTTACCTCTAATCAAATACAACCTCATTCCTTTAAAATCCTCACAAATTTTCCTTTTTCCTCCTCTTATAATTAACCACACAAAAAAATACAAAGAAAGGCACTTCAGTAGTTTCTTAGTCTGGTCCCTTCAATCACTCCATATTCAGCAGACCACAGATTGTTTTCCCTCTGTATTATTCATGGAACGGGAGCCTAGACACTCTTCCGTGAAGGAGCTTATATTCTACTAGTGAAGTCTATAAGGCCTTGAACTCCTAGAAAACACAGGCTGTTTCTCATTCACCCTTCCAATCGCTGTAGTAAAATACAATACATATAGGAAAGCCTCAGAGAATTCCCTTGTTAGGCAACTAAAGTTTAGTGATCAATAAATAGCCACATCATTAGTGATTCACAGCAGCAACAGGCCTGACAGTGCTGGAATCACCTCAGTCTGCGCAAAAGGAATATAATGAAGCCTCATGTAAAAAATTCAAGGGCATATTACCTTCCTCATATAGATATGCAGAATCTCTTCTCAAGGCTTCGAGTAAGCCAAATTAAGCCAAGTGATTTTTAAAAACACAGACTACCATGGTGAACTCAGTATGTATGCAACGTTAGTGGTTTTAAGGAAAAGAACTGTGAATGAATAAAGTTTATTTTTTACTTTCAAAAAGAACAGAAACTAAAGACTACATTTTTGGATGGACCTGGACTTACCAAGTGAAGTAAATCACACAGAAAAAGAAAAATATCCTATGATGTCGCTTACATAGGGAATCTTAAAAAAGATTAACTTATTTACAAAACTGAAATGCACTCAAAGACTTAGAAAATGAACTTATAGTTATGGAGGAGAAGGGTGAGGGCTTGGAATAGACTGGGAGTTTGGGATTGACAAGTATACACTGCTATATTTAAAACAAACAATCAACAAGGACCTACTGCAAAAAAAGACTATACTTCTGCACGGTTGCAGTCTGGAAAACTTAAGGTGGAGCCTTATAGTATCAATTTTAGGAGCTTTATTTGGTTCATTTAACGTAACTGACAATTGCAAAATCCACTTCACCGGTGTAAGTGAAAAATATAGACTGTTAACCTGTTGGCCCTATGAAATTCTGCACTTGATATTTAGTATAGACTCTACCTTCATTACTTCTGTCAGGATATTCTGCCTTAGCACTCAGTGGCATTCTTTTTCCTCTTCTGCTCATTATGGTTTAATTCTGAGGACCATGTGAGGGTAGAATATATTAAAAATTACCCAAATGTTAAAATGTTATTTTTTGTATCATTTATAATCTTGTCACTGTCCACTTAACAAAGGTTGGTTAGAGTTCAGTGAAAATTATCTTCCAGAGTAGTTTTTATTTTTAACTGGCATGAGAGGCTAACTTTACTACAATTAGTATGTATGGTGCAGAATTTCATACAAATGAGGTATGCGAACAGTGTAATAATTTAGAAGTATTTAAACATTAACAAAAAAGAAGAATGCACAAACTTGCTGATTAGATTACTGCTGCTTCTAGAACCCAGTTTCCTTTACTGATTTCAAAACAAAAGAAAAAATAATAAAGTTGTGCCTGAAAAAAAAAAAGACTACACTTTCAATAAAATATTTCAGCTAAATGACACCATTTCTAAGTCAACTTGTGTAATGAATATTGCTTTTTTTCCTGAAAAAAAAAACAAGCAAACCTTAAGGCTATAAAATAGTCATGAATCACAGATTGTGCAGAGAGAAGACCAATATGAACTTGTAACCAACATTAAATTCTGAGAATTACTAACATTCAACCAGGCTAAACTGTTCACAAATGGACAGTAAACACGCATGGTAAGGGCAGTTTGTATATAAGGAGGCCAGTCCACATTTTTAGCAGGCAACTATTCATATTATTTACCCTATGTTTGGAAGAAGATATTCCCAGATCCCTACTGAAGCTTTCTGGGGCACCGTGATGATTTTAAGATAATTTAGAGCAGAAATGAAGGATCTGTACTCTGATTTTTGTGTCCTCCATGGCACGTCAACGTCCCCACTCTGACACGCCTTCTCAGACACAGAGGTAACACCAGTACTCTCTTGCCCTTTGTTGAAGCTTAACACTACAGACAATTTCTTCATCCAACCAAAAACATTTACTGCACAGTAGATGGTTCAAATGCAGTGGGATTAACAAAACATACTGCTCCTGACTATAGGAAATCATTCAGATTGAGGAGAAAGAGATCAGAAGCACAAAAATAAATGTATAATCACACATCACGAGGGCTACGGGGGATGGGGTAGGGTGGGCACTACTATGGGTGATCAAGGGTCCTAAATAAGATGTGTCAGGGATTTGAAGCAGGCATAAGGAAACGACATGTTTTAGTACCAAGTCAGGCCACAACTATGTTGAAACCAATGTCTCCAGAAATAATGTTAAGTGACATACTGCATAACGAATGTGCCAACTTAATCTAAAAATGATTTAGGAGAGCTACAAAACAGGATCTCTGAGGAAGTCAGTTGGTGCAGGCAGCATGATATATCAAAGCAATGTTCCTTCTTTCACCATTTACTAGTCCTTGGAGTACATGTGTGCTCAGAGTTCTGGGGAAATTTTAGAAGATAATGAAGTTCAAGCAGTAATTCCCCTTTCACAGTAAATCAGTAACACAGAGTAAAGTGAAGAGAAGGATCACTTCTTGCAGTTATAGCTTTGGAGTTTTAGACAAATGGTAGGTGCCTCATGTGAGCCAACTTCAGCTTCAATGTGCAGAAAAAATCACTAAGTGAACTTGTTAAATACTTCGAGTCTGGATCCTACTCCCAAGGATTCCAACTCAAGATTCAGAGTCCAGCCTAGGAACATTCTGATGCAGGGGGTACAGGTCACACTCTGAAAACCCACATTAGACTAAAATCTCCCCAGAGGAGGAAGTTTTGCACTGACAAGGAAGCTGTAAGTTAAAAAAAAAACAAAAAACAAAAAACAAAGTGAGCAAGTATTACACAAGGGCCTCCTGGAACTGTTTACTTATAAGCTGACTCCATGCCTGACCCCTGTTATCCTCTGAACTTGGAAGTAAAATCCAGAATAAACTGCACAGCCTGCTGCTACAGTTACTGCCCCAGATGACTGACCAGAGGTAACCAATAAAAAACAAGGAGAGAAAGGAGCAGTGCTGACCACTCTCTTTGCAAGTCCACCACAAATAAGGCACGTGAGACCGCTCAGGGGGCCAGCATGGAAGTCCAGATGGCAATACACACAAGAGGAGGATGGCTGAACAAAAAAAGCACTGGCACAAAGAGAATTCGTGTTTCAGAACAATCCTCTCTCTAGGTATCAGGTAACATGCCCTGATACATAGAAGCATATTTATCTCATTTTATTCCTCATAAAACCGTAGGTGATAGATGCCACTACATATTTCATTATATGGACAGATGATATTATAGGAGAGGTTAAGAAACTCAAGCCTAGAAAAAAGGGACTTGTCCAAGGATACAGAAATGGAGAGCAACAGGGCCAGGTTTTGACCCAAGTTTTGCAGACGCCGAAGTCCATACTCCCCTGGGATTTATGGACAGGAACATGTTAGCTGTGAAGAAAGGGAAAGAGTCCCAGGCCACAGAGACTGCCAAGCACAATAGAAGGGAGCAATGAATAATTCATTAGCGATAGAAGACCTTTAAACAGTGGCTTTTTTGTTGAAACAATGAACATTGCACATGCTCTGAATAAGGAAAGAGCTTTAGGTTTTACCAAGGTAAAGAGGTAAAAAAAAAAAAAGGTAAAAAGTTAAGATACAAGTTGGTTGGTCATAAATGATTCAGAATTGCAGGAACTTAAAAGCTTACTGCAGCAAAAGGTAGGTGGTAGGATTCCAGGTGACTTTCCACACCATGACCCCAAAAATACTTATAACTCCCATAATGAACAAAAGCGTCTTTTGTAAAGAAAGATAAAAGATGTGGTGTGTTTTGTTTCTGTTGATGTTTTCTTTTACTTGAGGACTATTAAGAAGTGGCTGGCAGGGCAGAGATTCTCCAAGAATGAAGACGAAGGAGACAAGCGAAGATGTGAAGTGACAGAAGAGAGAGAAGCCACATACGCAGACTAAGCAAAACATACCCTTAGACTGTGAAGGGCAGCTCTCGCCTTGCATCGTCCTGAACACATCAGTACACAGCCATTAGGTAGTGCCAAGCAACGGAGGATGTCTAAGAACAGGCTAGGCAATAAGGAAAGGGCAGACATGTCCAAAAGGGCAGTGACAATGACTGGTGATGCTTACATACAAGGAAGTTGAATAAGTAAACATAATGAGGATCATGACAGCCAAATCTCTTACTGCAAAAGAAAGAAACTACAGATAGGCTAAGGAGAAAAATGAGCTGAATCTCCTGGTTATTAAGAGTGGAAATGAGACATAATAAACTCATGGATTTTAATATATCTGCAAATGAAAACAGAAACACAAATCTAAAGGAAGCGTGTGTCTTTAGCTCTGCGCTGAGACTGAGAAGCAGGGACACCCAAACAGTAATAGTCTCATCCTAGTGCTCAGACCTTCTCTCTAAACACTGTTACCTCCAGGGTTCCTTGCGGAGAAAGCTCATTCCAGGCCCGGGGCAGGAAAATTACAAGACAAATACATCTCATTTGAAAATAAGAAAGGATTTAAGAATGATAGGGACTTTTCCCATCAAGAGAAGGATAAAGAAGACACGGTGTCTTTTATATATATATTTATATACACATATATACATATACACACACACAATGGAGACTATACAACCACTAAAATAAATGGAATTTTGCCATTTGTAGAAACATGGACAGACATGGAGGGCATTATGCTAACTGAAGTAAGTCAGAGAGAGAAAGATAAATACTGTAATGATATCACTTATATGAGAAACTTAAATAAACCAGTAAATTACAAAAAAAAAAAGGAAGCTGGCTCATAGATACAGAGGACAAAGTAATGGTTACAGGCTTGGGGTGGAGGAAGATACACAGCTGCAGGACTGGGAGGTACAAATTCCTGGATATAAGACAGGTTCAAGGATGTATTGTACAACACAAGGAATATAGCCAAAATTTTGAAATAACTGTAGATAAAGTATCACCTTTAAAACTGTATAAAAAATTTTAATTAAAAAGGTTTACACAAAACTTAAAAACAACAATAAATGAAACAAGTGACACAGCTTTATAGGCAGTTTACAGAGTGACTTCTAATACATACTGAGTAAGAAAATAATGGATAGAACAAAAAAAGAATGATAGGTACTTTTCAAAAGGACACATAATCAACCTGAAGTTCTAATGACCAATTTGAGAAAATCTAAGCATCAAAACTTTGAAAGTGAAAGAGGAGGGTGAAAAAGTTGGCTTAAAGATCAACATTCAGAAAAGGAAGATCATGGCCTCTGGTCCCACCACTTCATGGGAAATAGATGGGGAAACAGTGAAAGTGAAAGTGAAGTCGCTCAGTCATGCCCGACTCTTTGCGACCGCATGGACTGTGGCCCACCAGGCTCCTCTGTCCATGGGATTCTCCAGGCAAGAATACTGGAGTGGGTTGCCATTTCCTTCTCCAGGGGATCTTCCCGACCCAGGGATCTAACCCAGATCTCCCGCATTACAGGCAAACGCTTTAACCTCTGGGCCACCAGGGAAGCTGTGGAAACAGTGTCAGACTTTATTTTTTGCGGCTCCAAAATCACTGCAGATGGTGACTGCAGCCATGAAATTAAAAGACGCTTACTACTTGGAAGAAAAGTTATGACCAACCTAGATAGCATACTGAAAAGCAGAGACATTACTTTGCCAACAAAGGTCCGCCTAGTCAAGGCTATGGTTTTTCCAGTGGTCATGTATGGATGTGAGAGTTGGACTATGAAGAACGCTAAGTGCCGAAGAATTGATGCTTTTGAACTGTGGTGTTGGAGAAGACTCTTGAGAGTCCCTTGGACTGCAAGGAGATCCAACCTGTCCATTCTAAAGGAGATCAGTCCTGGGTGTTCTTTGGAAGGAATGATGCTAAAGCTGAAACTGCAGTACTTTGGCCACCTCATGGGAAGAGTTGACTCATTGGAAAAGACTCTGATGCTGGGAGGAATTGGGGACAGGAGGAGAAGGGGATGACAGAGGATGAGATGGCTGGATGGCATCTCCGAATCAATGGACATGAGTTTGAGTGAACTCCAGGAGACGGTGATGGACAGGGAATCCTGGCGTGCTGCGATTCATGGGGTCGCAAACAGTTGGACACGACTGAGCGACTAAACTGAACTGAACTGAAGCATCAAAACAAATAAGGAAAGTAACTGACTATAACCCACTGAATAAAAAGAAAACCCATGAGTGAGTACATTTAAGATATACAAACTGACAGATAAATGGATGGGTGGATGGGAGGGAGGGAGAGATAGGATAGAGGGAAAGGAAGAAGCAAGTAAATTTTCTGACAAAAGAATACTACACAGCCTCAAAGTTACTCTCAACAGACTGCTTATTAACTATGAGGGGGTAAAGAGCAATTTTACAATAGAGCTATCTGGCAGACACTGTCCTGAACAAGTGGTTGACATCAATAGTACTGGTATAAATCAAAATCATGTACTATCTGATATGATGCAATGAGAAGAACACTTCTCACAAAACAACACTATTTTGTTATTCCAAATTGAGAAAGATGATACAAAATAATTGGCCTACGTCTTCAAAAACGTCAAAGTCATAAAAGCCAAGCGAAAAACTAAAGAACTGTTCCAGATCAAAGGAAGAAGAAAACAAAATATAATGTGATTCTGCAATGGATTGGTTTCAAATAAACAACACTATTGGGCAACTGGCAAAACCTGAGTGGGGTCCGAGGACCAAACAGTAGAAGTATATCAACATTAACTTCTTGACAGTTGGGTAGTGGTTAACACAGGAGAACGTACTTGACTGCAGGCAAAATATACTAAAGTACTCATGGGTGATAAAGCACCATATTGGTAACTGAAACTCATCCACTTCCAGGGAGAAAGTTATCTCTTCTAACGGATGGGGCAGTGTGGGGAGGGCCGAGCCACAGTTCTTTTCCCAGACATTGCCAATCAACTCCATCAGTTCCTTGAAAGTGTTTATCAGTTATCTTAAACAACATGTTATGAGCTATACCACAAAAGATCCAGGTGTGAGGCAAACAGATCTCATTCCAGTAGGGTGGAGCCTAATGTTCTAAAGAGAACAGTTCTTTCACACCAGCCTGATACTTTGGCCTAAGAAGCACAATCTAAAGACAGCTGTCCACATCTCCTCTTCATTTAACTTCATTTTCAAACCAAGAAATGTAGATTACAAGAGAGAGGAAGGAAAACATCTTTTCCATATTAGAAGGCACAGACCTTTACCTGTGGGGTCATAATCACTAGTTACATAAATGCTACAGATGAATATTTCATTTTCTAAGGAAAATGCTGATTCTATGTGTAGAAATCCACACCTATGGAAGAATCACGTTAGACAGGAAGATTCCTTCTTGAAGTTTCATAGCAGAATGATAACTTTCGCTTCCTGGTAATTAAAAAGTACACTATTCTTTAATCAACACACAAATGACCTGCAATCACTAGCTAAATTGATACAAAGATACAAGAGAGACAGAGAGGCATTAATGCTTTATGGCCTAAACAGTGTGTGTTTCCTGCCGTCTACCCTTAAGCCATATAAAATCTGATTTACATTTCCCATAATTTGTAGCAAATAAATGTCTTGTTAAATGTTCAGAAGCTAAGAATTCGAGCTGTGATAATTTTCTGTTTCAGGGAATTTAAGTCCAAGAGAGAAAGGTAAGTAACAAAGAAGCAGCAAATGGACTGCCTTTCCTTCCCACTAGATTCTTGGGATCCAGTCTAAACAGAGTATGAGGTCTGGATCAAATTATTTTCAATATTCATCATACAATATGCTTGCCTTTTAGTAGTTTAGCTGTATGCTCTTGGTCTTTACAAAACATAAATACAAGAATACTTTACCTGAATAATTTCTATGCATTCTGTGAAATCACAGCTGAAAACATAATCTACTGTGTCACACAATGGTAGAACCTACAAAATGGGTTTTTTGTTGAGTACAGTGCCAGGAAAACATCTGTCTCCATAAACAAATGGGCAGATTTTTTTTCCACAGACAAAACACTATGTAACTCAATGCTATCCAGAGAAAGGAAGAGCTCCTTGATAGTCTTGGCAGCCAGGAAACTTACATCCAGTGTAATGAACAACAGACTGGCTCCCCCAGTAGGAGTCTGGGGGTGGTACTGTTCAGTCACTCAGTCAGGTCTGACTCTCTGCGATCCCATGGACTGCATAACACTCATCTCCTTCACTCTCTCTCTCGGAGTTTGGCAAACTTATATCCATTGACTTGGTGATGCTATCGAACCATCTCATCCTCTGCCATTCCCTTCTCCTTTTACTCTCAATCTTTCCCAGCACCAGGGTCTTTTCAAATGACCCAGCTCTTCACATCAGGTGGCCAAAGTATTGGAGCTTCACCATCAGTCCCTCCAGTAAATATTCAGGGTTGATTTCCTTTAGGATTTACTCGTTGGATCTCCTTGCTGTCCCAAACACTCTCAAGAGTATTCTCCAGCACCACAACTCAAAAGCATCAGTTCTTCAGCTCTCAACCTATTTTCTATGTTCTCAGATGGCTTATTTTGTTTTTTTATTTAATTATCCTGCTGTATACCATCTTTAATTCTGTTAGCAGATTTAAATCTTGAAATTACTCAGTATACGTATGTGCACCTACGTATTTTACTTTCTATGTTTCATATTTTCTGATATCATTTTATACTAAACAATCCAAAAATTTTTTAACATTATTGACATCAAGTAGTCTGCATCTTTAACTCGCTTTGGCCTTACCCCCAACAAATCATGGGGTGGCCTGGGGGGAAGCAAGCACATCACCTTTGCAGTAGTCTGCGGGGTCCTCCTGCTCCTCATCGTCTGACCCCAGAATCTCCTCCTCTGGCTCTGGCGGGGCAGGGTCTGGCAGAGGTGGCGGTGGTGGTGGAGGTGGCGGTGGAGGAACCAAGGGAGCTTTCTGCTGAGGCTCCGGCCTGAAACAATAGGAGGGAGAATTCCTATTGACTCAGAAGGAAATCCTGCGTTAGGAACACACTTCAGAGTTTCTTAACATGGAAAAAATAGAACTTTTCACACACTAAGAAGAGATGATTAGTGTTACTTCATTTTACGTGAATTCAAGTAAAATTTCAAAGCACAAGAAGGCTACCCTTGGGTATCCTGCTGCTGCTAAGTCACTTCAGTCGTGTCCGACTCTGTGTGACCCCATAGACGGCAGCCCACCAGGCTCCCCCATCCCTGGGATTCTCCAGGCAAGAATACTGGAGTGGGTTGCCATTTCCTTCTCCAATGCATGAAAGAGAAAAGTGAAAGTGAAGTCGCTCAGTCTGTTCGACTGTTAGCGACCCCATGGACTGCAGCCCACCAGGCTACCCTGTCCATTGGATTTTCCAGGCAAGAGTACTGGGGTGGGGTGCCATTGCCTTCCCCGTTGGGTATCCTATTAGCCGACAAATACTTTTGCAGGCACATTTTCACTCAGAGCTTCAATATTTCTTAAGTCCTCATATATTAATATCATGAACTGTGAGTGAAATAAAGCAATCAGCCCCCCATGACACATAAGCTTACGTTCCCAGAGATTAGAAAAAAGAGGACAACAATCCTGGACATTAAAAAAAAAAAAACAAAACAGTTTATTATCCATCATTTTTAAATCAAAATTCATTTACCCATTGAAACCATAGAAATGTGGTTAGGATTCTTGGACAACTCATAAAAGCCAACTAATGTTTACTGTAACTGATACATAGGTATTTTCATTAAACAATTCAATTATCTATCAATCTTACTTATCAAGACAAGAACATTGTTCCAAACTGGAAATTAGACAAAGAAAACATGTGGATGTAATCTAATACAAATATAATTCATACATCAACGCAAAGTTTCCATGGGTCATTTCTGATTGCCACATAAAGCTAAATATTTAGTATCCTCTTTTACAAAAGATAGGAAAACCTATAACACTAAAAAGAAGCAAAAAACTTAAGAGGTTACAGATGTAAACCTTTCAAATATCTAAAATACCTCAAGAATATATTAAATTTGCTCAAAAATAAGGCATTCATAATGCAACTCTATAAAATGAAGTTTCCACTTATAAAATTTAACTGCAACTTCTAGCCATATCCCAATGGGAAATCTTGAACCTCAAGACTCAACTGGATGCAGAATGTCCCTTGAATGGCAAGTTGCCCTAACAACAGGACCACCATTGCTCTCCCTGAGCTGGCCATAGCTCTACAGGCATAAAGTGGGGAAGGAACAGATGCCAAGTAACAGGGGCAATGGGATTTGGCTGTTAAACTGGTCCCCAGAGACAGTTTCAGTGGGATAGGCAGAGGGCCTCTAGTCTGGGGAGCAAGGAGAACGTCACAGGCACCAATTGGTAGATAACAGCCATGTTTTGGAGGGAGCGGGGCTGCCCAATACTAATGCCCCCTTTCTAAAAGCACCTTTTGGAACACTGTTACTCCTTGCAGAATGAAAGGCTGGCTCTAAATCCTCTCTCTTCACCATGGTTCAGCCTAGGGTGTAGAGCCCTGGAAACCTGCTTGAGAAGGTCAGCCATCACAGGGTACAAGCTCATTCCAGCTGCTAGCAAGAGGCAGAGCCAGAGGAGCTGTCCCCTTTTAAGCTGAAACCCTAAATTCTTGCCAAATCTACGATGGGCCCCAAATACCCTTTATTACATTGCCTTCAATATCAGGAAGCAACAGTTAGAACTGGACATGGAAAAACAGACTGGTTCCAAATAGGAAAAGGAGTACGTAAAGGCTGTATATTGTCACCCTGCTTATTTAACTTATATGCAGAGTACATCATGAGAAACGCTGGACTGGAAGAAACACAAGCTGGAATCAAGATTCCCGGGAGAAATATCAATAACCTGAGATATGCACATGACACCACCCTTATGGCAGAAAGTGCCTCTTGATGAAAGTGAAAGTGGAGAGTGAAAAAGTTGGCTTAAAGCTCAACATTCAGAAAATGAAGATCATGGCATCTGGTCCCATCACTTCATGGGAAATAAGATGGGGAAACAGTGGAAACAGTATCAGACTTTATTTTTTGGGGCTCCAAAATCACTGCAGATGGTGACTGCAGCCATGAAATTAAAAGACGCTTACTCTTTGGAAGAAAAATTATGACCAACCTAGATAGCATATGCAAAAGCAGAGACATTACTTTGCCGACTAAGGTCCATCTAGTCAAGGCTATGGTTTTTCCTGTGGTCATGTATGGATGTGAGAGTTGGACTGTGAAGAAGGCTGAGTGCCAAAGAATTGATGCTTTTCAACTGTGGTGTTGGAGAAGACTCTTGAGAGTCCCTTGGACTGCAAGGAGATCCAANTGGTCCCATCACTTCATGGGAAATAAGATGGGGAAACAGTGGAAACAGTATCAGACTTTATTTTTTGGGGCTCCAAAATCACTGCAGATGGTGACTGCAGCCATGAAATTAAAAGACGCTTACTCTTTGGAAGAAAAATTATGACCAACCTAGATAGCATATGCAAAAGCAGAGACATTACTTTGCCGACTAAGGTCCATCTAGTCAAGGCTATGGTTTTTCCTGTGGTCATGTATGGATGTGAGAGTTGGACTGTGAAGAAGGCTGAGTGCCAAAGAATTGATGCTTTTCAACTGTGGTGTTGGAGAAGACTCGTGAGAGTCCCTTGGACTGCAAGGAGATCCAATCAGTTCATTCTGAAGGAGATCAGCCAGCCCTTGGTGGTCTTTGGAAGGAATGATGCTAAAGCTGAAACTCCAGTACTTTGGCCACCTCATGCGAAGAATTGACTCATTGGAAAGGACTCTGATGCTGGGGGGCATTGGAGGCAAGAGGAAAAGGGGACGACAGAGGATGAGATGGCTGGATGGCATCACAGACTCGATGGACGTGAGTTTGAGTGAACTCCGGGAGTTGGTGATGGACAGGGAGGCCTGGCGTGCTGCGATTCATGGGGTTGCAAAGAGTTGGACACGACTGAGCGACTGAACTGAACTGAACAACCTAAGGTTGTTATAGCTCATCTGTGGTTTGTCACCAAAAACTCAAAAGTGCTACAGCAGATGAAGGAAGGCAATAGAAACACCAGCAGTCATTAGGATGGGGTGGGGATCACACCCCATGGTAACCTTAAAGGCCAACAATGGCAAGTATGATTACCTTTGACAGGACAACTAAGGAACATTTATAATCTGACAATGACTAGCACTGATTTTTACTTGCTGGAATTTATGAAGACTCAAGGTTACAGCTCCTTGGATAACAGACATTAGGACAACGGTGGTGATAACATTCTGAGTTAACTGTGCCTCATGATGGAGCACTGAAAGGAAGTCATCAAAACCAAACACCCACATCTCTGACAGAACATCCAAAAAAAACCCCAGGAGACCTTATGGAAGTGCAATCATCCTTCTGGCAGCTTTACAACTGCTTATTTTCTTTTCTAACAGACACAACTTTCTTTAGTGAAAGTAAAATGGTTCCAGGGAAAAGAGGTCTGAGGAAGGGGATGTAGGAGTGGAACTTCACCAGTTTCACCACTTCCCAAAGAGAAGAGGTTATAGAAAAGGAGGCATGGGTGGAATCTATCTGACAGTTCAGTTCAGTTCAGTCGCTCAGTCATGTCCGACTCTTTGCGACCCCGTGAATCGCAGCACACCAGGCCTCCCTGTCCATCAACAACTCCTGGAGTTCACTCAGACTCACGTCCATTGAGTCCATGATGCCATCCAGCCATCTCATCCTCAGTCATCCCCTTTTCCTCCTGCCCCCAATCCCTCCCAGCATCAGAGTCTTTTACAGTGAGTCAACTCTTTACATGAGGTGGCCAAAGTACTGGAGTTTCAGCTTTAGCATCATTCCTTCCAAAGAAATCCCAGGGTTGATCTCCTTCAGAATGGACTGGTTGGATCTCCTTGCAGTCCAAGGGACTCTCAAGAAGTCTTCTCCAACACCACAGTTCAAAAGCATCAGTTCTTTGGCACTCAGCCTTCTTCACAGTCCAACTCTCACATCCATACATGACCACAGGAAAAACCATAGCCTTGACTAGATGGACCTTAGTCGGCAAAGTAATGTCTCTGCTTTTGAATATACTACCTAGGTTGGTCATAACTTTTCTTCCAGGGAGTAAGCGTCTTCTAATTTCACAGCTGTTGGCTCAATCAGAAATACTTTACAAGTTGACTGCTTCTTCCTTAGAAATTTTACATGAAAGAAAAAAGAGATTTTCTAAATTAACAAAACAAAGAAAAAACAACACTGCATGTTACCTGTGGAGACTATGTAACAATTAGTAAAACTGAAGGATCTTGTTTCACTGACGCAGGGTAGTGCTATGTGCAACACCACTGAAACTTGGGCCAGATAGCTCACTGTTGTGGGTGCTGCTTCATACTTTGTGGAATGCTATCAGCCTGGTCTCAAGTCACTGCATGCCAGTTGTGATCGTCAAAACAGATCAAGAAAAAGCTATCCTAAATGTCTATCAACAGAGGAATGGATAAAGAAGATATGGTACATATATACAGTGGAATAAATACTCAGCCCAAAAAAGGATTGAAATAATGCTATTTGCAGCAACATGGATAGACCTAGAGATTTCAGACTGAGTGAAATCAGTCAGAGAAAGACAAATATCATATAATACCATTTATACATGAAATCTAAAAAAATGGGTACAAATCAAACTATTTACAAAACAGAAGTAGAGTCATGAATATAGAAAACAAACTTACAGTTACCAGGGGACGTGGGGAGGGTGGAGATAAACTGGGAGGTTGGGACTGACATACACACACTATTACATATAAAATAAGTAACTAACAAGAACTTGCTCTATAGCACAGAAAACTCGACTCAATATTCTGCAATGTCCTACAAAGGAAAAAAAACTAAAAAAAGAAAAGGGTGAATTTATGTATAACTGGTTCAGTTTGCTGTAAACCTAAAAGCTAATACAACATTGTAAATCAACTGTATTCCAATAAAACATTTTCTCAAATCATCAAAAAAACATGTCCAGACATTGACAAATCCAAGGATGCAGGGGCAAAATGATGCCCATGTGAGCACCTCTCATCAGTAGTAGTTGTTATACACGGCTGCACTGCAGTGGAGCACATTGTATCTGTGATACGGGAGGCAAGATTCTAGTTTTTCACAGGCCCATTTTGTCTAGTTTGAGAGGCTTAATATATGTCTCTTAATTATTCATGACTCATTTGGTGAGCTGCCATATCACTAAACAAAATTCTCGGACCCTCTGGTCTCAGGGAGGGTCTCATTGAACAGCAAGCAGATAGTTACCCAAATGCCAGTCCTATAAAGTTAAAGGGATGAGTCAGGGTACCCTGAAACACAGAGGAAGTTGAGTAATGTTCATGTAATATCTTGACTGGTTCTCATATCAAAACATCTAGAACTGTGCTATCTTCTGGCCCCATGTGGGTGCTGAACACTTAAAATTGTGCCTTGTCCTAACTGAGATGTGCTCTAAATGTAAAATACATACTGAATAGCCAAGGTAGTACAAAAAGTGAAATATTTGAATAATTTTATACTTATTACATGTTAAAATAATGTTTTAAACATAAATCATTAAAATGAAATTCAGCTACTTTTTACTTTTTTAATGTGGCTTCTAGAACTCTTTAAATTACAAATGAGGCCCACATTACATTTCTACTAGATGGTACTAGTCTAGACCCTCAGATTCAACAACAGCAGAGGAGTGGCTTGGCCGTGGTCACGCCAGTGAATATTTCTTTCTAAGGTGTCTCCTAATAATCTGCTTCACACCAAAAATCACCAATTCTCAAATTACCCAGTTCATCATAGAAAGGTCAATACACCGTGACTGCCAAATGTTACAGCCCAACCACGGACTCCTTTTCAGCCCATCCAGCCTTGCCGCTGCCTGCCACACAGAAAAGGCATAATTGTTTGTCTTAGGGCAACCGCACAGAAGAAAGAATGACGCCACGCTGTTCTTAAGGCCGACCTCCTGAAAGTGCTCTCTGGTGGGTTCTACCACACTTAAAAGCTTGGTTAAAATCTCAGCTGTTCAGGACTGAGCAACTGAACTGAACTGAACTAATCGTTTAGACTGTTAGGGCTGGGATGACCTACAGGGCTGGGATGCGGCATGGGTGGGACAGGTGTGCAAATGGGGTGGTGGTGGATAAATGTATATTTATTGCTGATTTCATGCTTCCTAGGTGGCTTCGGCGTAAAGCATCTCCTGCCAATGCAGGAGACACAAGAGACATGGGTTCGATCCCTGGGTTAGGAAGATCCTCTGGAGAAGGAGATGGGGACCCATGCCAGTATTCTTGCCTGGGAAATCCCATGGGCAGAGGGGCCTGTTGGGCTACAGTCCATGGGGTCCAAAAAGTCAGACATGACTGAGCAACTGAGCACACATGCAGGCATAGTTGGCTCATATTTTTATGGAGCAGAATCCAACACGACATTTTAAAGCAATTGCTGCTGCTGCTGCTAAGTCACTTCAGTTGTGTCCGACTCTGTGTGACCCCATAGACGGCAGCCCACCAGGCTCCCCCATCCCTGAGATTCTCCAGGCAAGAATGCTGGAGTGGGTTGCCATTTCCTTCTCCAATGCATGAAAGAGAAAAGTGAAAGTGAAGTCGCTCAGTCTGTCCGACTGTTAGCGACCCCATGGACTGCAGCCCACCAGGCTACTCCGTCCATTGGATTTTCCAGGCAAGAGTACTGGGGTGGGGTGCCATTATCCTCCAATTAAAAATAAAAACTAATAAAAAACAATCTTTTTAAAACAAAACAAAACAAAACAAAAAAGCTTGGTTAAAATCTCAGCTGTTAAAAAAAAAATCAAGAGATGATCTCATCAAGTGCATAATCATGAAAGACACCAAGTGACATTAAAAAAATTTTTCATTAATCCTACTGATAACCATCAAGACATTATTTCAAAAAACAAACTGAAAAAATTATTCAGAATTATCAGGGAGTTCCCTGGCAGCCCAGTGGTTAGGACTGTGCATTTTCAGTGCTATGCCCTGGGTTCAATGCCTGGTTGGAGAACTAGGAGTCTGCAATCCATGTGGTGGCCAAATATTATTAGAAGCATGCAGATGCAGTGGGAGAGGGATAGGACAGGACATTAATATTTTCAACATCAGTGCCAACAAAACTAAATGGTGAAAAAATACTCTGTTCAACAAATAGTCCTGATACAAATGACTATCTGTATTAAAAAAAAAAAAAAAACACACACAAAAATACCTGTGTGAGGCCTACCACACATAAACACAGAATATTAACTCAAAATGAATAACTTGTGGAGAAAATGAGTAAATCTCAATCACCCAAGGCTAGGCAATGCTTCTTAGACATGATACTAAAAGCATAAGCAATTTTAAAAAGATAACTTTAAAAATTAAGGAAAAAGAACAGATAATTCTCCAAAGAAGATATACAAATGACCAATAAGCACATGAAAATGTGTTCAACATCATTAATCATTTGAGCAAGGGAATTCAAAACTACAATGAGATAATATAATACTTCACATCCTACTGAAGGTTATGATAATAACAATAATAATAATAATAATAAACACAGTAACAAGTACTGTCAAGAATGAAGAAACTGAAGCCCTCGTATGTTGCAGAAGGAGTGTAATACTGCACTAGTTGTTTTGGAATATCTGATAGTTCTGAAGGCGGAATTTAGTGTTTCCATGAGAGAAGTGAAAGTTGCTCAGCCATATCTGACTCTTTGCAATGCCATCAACTATATAGCTCACCAGGCTCCTCTGACCATGAGATTTCCCAGGCAAGAATACTAGAATGGGTAGCCATTCCCTTTTCCAGAGATTTTCCCAACCCAGGGATAGAACTCAGGTCTTCTATATTGCAGGCAGATTCTTTACCTTTTGAGCCACAAGGGAAGCCCATTAAAACTCAACAATCCCACTTACATGTACATACTCAAGAGGAATGAAAACATTTGACCCACAAAATCTTGTGTAAAAATGTTCACAGCAGTGCTATTCATAATAGACAAAAAGTGGCAACAACCCAAATGTGCATCAGCTGATAGATGGACAAATGCAACTGCGCACCCTGAAAATGCAGTACTCTTCAGCAAGAGAAGGGATGCCGTGCTGGCAGCACACACTGCAGCGTGGGCGCCCCTTGAAAGCGGCATTCTAGACGGAAACTGACAGACTCACAGAGGCTGCACGAGTTAACGGCTGCTTAGGGCTGGGGGCTAGGGAGAGACAGAAGAGAAATGCAGACTGTTAACAGGTGCGAGGGCCTCTTTAGGAGGCAGGAAAAATGTTCCAATGTGGTGATGGTTACACAATCATGTGAATATACTAAAAAATACTGAACTGCATACTTCAAGTGTCTAAGATACATAGTATGTGAATTATACCTCAAAAAGCTAGTTTTTAAAAAGCAGAAGCCTATAAAACTATATAATGCCTTTTAATGTCTACTTTATACTTTAATAAAGTATATGCTTCCAAGAAAAATCAGAAATATCTATATTTAAATTTAAGCAATCTATATGCAAGATCTCTTTACAACTGCTCAGTGCATTTACAGTGAAAAGTAACATGTAGTTCTGTAGAAAGTAGGCTGAGAGTCTGTCTATTTAATAATAGTCTGAAGTTTACATAAGGCCCAGGTTATTTTTGCTTGCTTAGTTGCTCAGTCATGTCCTACTCTTTGTAACCCTTTGGACTGTAGCCTGCCAGGCTCCTCTATCCATAGGATTTTTCAGGTAAGAATACTGGAGTGGGTTGCCACTTTCTCCTCCAGGGGATCTTTCCAACCCAGGGATCAAACCCACATCTCCTGTGTCTCCTGCACTGCAGGCGGATTCTTTATCCACTGAGCATTTGGGGAAGCCCTAGTAATTTAAGCATGTACCAATTCAGAGACTTCAGAATAAAAAATTTAGAAAGCACAGTCCCAACTTGTCATTCATACTTTTCACAAAGAACTATATTTACTTTGCCCTACATACAATATAACTAAATATCCTAATCATTACTCCAAATAGGGCTATCATAAAAATAGCTAAAAAAACCAAAATATTTTTCTTTAAATATTACATTAGAAACAAAGATACATACATAAATACATAGAATACTAAGATTATCATCTCTACCATGTTATATTTTTCATGTACATTTGCTCTATCAGAAAAAGGAGGGAAACACTGAACCACCCTAGCAAAATGCATGCATCATCTGTTCTATATTGCCAAGACAACCAGACAGGAGTTTCGATTTCCTTCCAGCTGCTATTTCTTTTCTATTCCAGCAGAGAAAAGGACAACTAAACTTCACATTTGGCAGAAAAAGAAGTACTTTCCTTTGTTATCAGCTTAAATGGTAACTGACACAGTTTTAGAAATTAATTCATTTAATCATTAACCAAAACATAAAAAAGAAATTCCAAACCAGCTTCTTCAGGTATTATTCTAGGGACATTCACATAAACTCAAATTTCTTTTTCTTTCTTATGTTGACCACCCAGATATAAAATTCACTCTCTTCTTCCCACCCTCCTTCTTACTCTCCCTCTCTTGGTGGTTACTGTCAGACTGAGAAACATGCAATCTGGCATTTCTACTTAAGGACAGAATCAATCAATATACACTTTCTCTCAAAATAGCTTATCTTAAAAGACTAGCTGCTATAGCACTGGGTAAAGTCACACAGCTGGGGCGGGATGGGGCGGGGGGAGCCACAATGATTTCATGTATTCCTCTCCAATGAAAAGAGAATTTCTAATCTTTCTGTAAATTAAACCTAAATGTCTGTGGTGGTAGGTAGAATTCTAAAACGAGCTCCAAAGCCCCTTCAGTTCAGTTCAGTCGCTCAGTCATGTCCGACTCTTTGCAACCCCATGAATCGCAGCACGCCAGGACTCCCTGTCCATCACCATCTCCCAGAGTTCACTCAAACTCACGTCCATCGAATTGGTGATGCCATCCAGCCATTTCATCCTCTGTTGTCCCCTTCTCCTCCTGCCCCCAATCCCTCCCAGCATCAGTCTTTTCCAGTGAGTAAACTCTTCGCATGAGGTGGCCAAAGTACTGGAGTTTCAGCTTTAGCATCATTCCTTCCAAAGAACACCCAGGACTGATCTCCTTTAGAATGGACTGGTACCCTGTGTAATTCCCTGTTCCTCTGGCACCCCACTCCAGTATTCTTGCCTGGAGAATCCCATGGACAGAGGAGCCTGGCAGGCTACAGTCCACAGGGTCGCAAAGAGTCGGACACGACTGAGCGACTTCACACACACACACACACACACACTGGGTGTAGGTAGCCCTTGAATATGATATCACTCTTTCAATTATGTTATATGGCAAAAGGACAGCTACACTGGGTGGACCTGATCTAATCAAATGAACCTTTTTAAGGGGGAGTGAGTTCTCTGGTCACAGAAGCTGTCAGGGATGTGTTTGAGCTAGCCTGGAAAAGAGCAAATGTGTCATGAACTGCCCATTAGGGCCACACTGGAAGAAACTGCCAGTGGCCTCTAGGAGTGAGCATGGTCCCCAGCCAATAGCCAGAAGGCTAACAAGGACTTCAGTGCAAAGAAATGAGTTCTGTCAATACCAGACATCTTACAAGAGGGCTTGAATCCCCAAACGAGAACAGCAGCCTTGGCCAACAGCATGGTTTCAGTCCAGTGTGCAGCCCTAACTCCTGACTTACAGAACTGTGAGCTGATAAACAGGTATTGTTTCAAGCTGCTAAGAAGGTGGTAATTTGTTATGCAGCAATAGAAAATGAACAGAGTTGCCAAGTAAGAGAGCAGTTGACTTTAAATTATCAGATTTGGGCCTCAACAGTGAGATCTGGTTGGGTTTGTTTTTATAAGTAACTGAAATGATCAGAAGAATTAAGAATTTGAGAACTAGTTCTCCTTGGGGCACAGGAAGGTTAAAAAAAAAAAAAAACAAAAAACTTTATGTTCCCAATTCTAACAGAAACAATCAAGTCAGACACTTTAGATGAATTTATATCTAAGGCTGCACTGTCTTCTAGAACACAGAACACAGTTAGTGAAGATGTTAATCAGGCCTGCTTTCAAAGTAAACCACACCTTACACAACAAGAGTTGAACATTTGACCACCTGACAACATATGTATGGCAGAGCTATATACTTCTTATCCACTTTATTAATACCTTATATAAAAGTTGTGGGGCCTGGCAGAACATGTTATTACCACTGAATTAAAGAAAGAGAAAACTTTAAACCAGAGTACAAAAAGCATGTAAAAATGGCACCCACTGATTCCACAAATACTCAGACAAGCATACAGCAAGTACCAGGACACGCACCGGAGTGCAAAGGAGCCCAGCACTGAGGGAATGCATGGTCTAGCAAGAGGGAGAGAAATTCCTATAAACACATGGATATGGGAAGATAATTAGCTCCTCTGAGTGTTGTCATGGAAGATGAGGTGGCAGAGGGCTTAGCCACAAACATCTACATGTTGGGGGTGATTTTAGATATAGACCAGAATGAGGCACAGAGGGTGGAAGAGGGTGGCCACGGCCCCAGAAACAGGGTGATCAGAAGCACAAAGTCCTGAAATAGCCTAGTGTGACTGGAGATAGGCAAGAGGTTCAGCATCAGTCAGCTGACAAGAGAAAAAAATTTACAGTTTTAAGGAATTTGGGCTTTATCCTGAAGGCAAGTAGGAGCCACTGAAACACAATTTCAGGACCAGAGAGTTGCTCTCTGCAAAGAATATATGCAACTGGTATACAGAATGGATACAAAGGATAAAAGATAGAAGCAGGAAAACTAGTGAGGTGTCCAAGGAGTTGACAATGAAAACCTGAATTCAAAACTTAGTATTTCACTAACTGGAAGTGAGTGAGTGTCTCCTAGGTTGCTCACAGTAAGATAGTTCAGCTCAGTCGCTCAGTCGTGTCCAATTCTTTGCGACCCCATGAATCGCAGCATGCCAGGCCTCCCTGTCCATCACCAACTCTGGGAGTTCAGCCAAACCCATGTCCATTGAGTTGGTGATGCCATCCAGCCATCTCATTCTCTGTCGTCCCCTTCTCCTCCTGCCCTCAATCTTTCCCAGCATCAGGGTCTTTTCAAATGAGTCAGCTTTTTCCATCAGGTGGCCAAAGTATTGGAGTTTCAGCTTCAACATCAGTCCTTCCAATGAACACCCAGGACTGATCTCCTTTCGAATGGACTAGTTGGATCTCCTTGCAGTCCAAGGGACTCTCAAGAGTCTTCTCCAACACCACAATTCAAAAGCATCAGTTCTTCAGCGTTCAGATTTCTTTATAGTCCAACTCTCACATCCATACATAACTACTGGAAAAACCATAGCCTTGACTAGATGGACCTTTGTTGGGAAAGTAACGTCTTTGCTTTTCAATATGCTGTCTAGGTTGGTCATAACTTTCCTTCCAAGGAGTAAGTGTCTTTTAATTGTATGGCAGCAATCAACATCTGCAGTGATTTTGGAGCCCAAAAAATAAAGTCAGCCACTGTTTCCCCATCTATTTGCCATGAAGTGATGGGACTGGATGCCATGATCTTAAGTTTCTGAATGCTATGCTTTAAGCCAACTTTTTCACTCTCCTCTTTCACTTTCATCCAGAGGCTCTTTAGTTCTTCTTCACTTTCTTCCATAAGGGTGGCATCATCTGCACATCTGAGGTTATTGATATTTCTATTGGCAATCTTGATTCCAGCTTGTGCTTCACCCAGCCCAGTGTTTCTCATGATGGACTCTGCATAGAAGTTAAAAAAGCAGGGTGACAATATACAGCCGTGATGTACTCCTTTTCCTATTTGGAACCAGTCTGTTGTTCCATGTCCAGTTCTAACTGTTGCTTCCTGTCCTGCATACAGATTTCTCAAGAGACAGGTCAGGTGGTGTGGTATTCCCATGTCTTGAAGAATTTTCCACAGTTTATTGTCATCCCCTCAGTCAAAGACTTTGGCATAGTCAATAAAGCAGAAATAGATGTTTTTCTGGAACTCTTGATTTTTCCATGATCCAGTGGATGTTGGCAATTTGAACTCTGGTTCCTCTGCCTTTTCTAAAATCAGCTTGAACATCTGGAATTTCACAGTTCACGTATTGCTGAAGCCTAGCTTGGAGAATTTTAAGCATTACTTTACTAGCATGTAAGATGAGTGGAACTGTACGGCAGTTTGGGCATTCATTTGCATTGGTTTTCTTAGGGATTGGAATGAAAACTGACCTTTTCCAGTCCTATGGCCACTGCTGAGTTTTCCAAATTTGCTGGCATATTGAGTGCCATTAATTTGGATGGAGAACAGAGCAGGAGGAGGAGGAATGGTTTTCAGTGAAAGTTTACTTCTGTTTCAGCTCATCACAGTTTGAGGAGCATGTGAGATGTCTAGCATTGTAGAAATACAGTGGACTGTTTGGTATGCATAGCTAAAAAACAAAGGTCTGGGCTGCAAATAGAATCAGAGGTCATGAGTAAGTAGCTGGTGTGTACATGCTCAGTGGCATCTGACTTTTTGCAACCCCATGGGCTATAGCCCACCAAGCTCTCTGTCCATGAGATTTCCTAGGCAAGAATATGGGAGTAGGTTGCCACTTCCTTCTCCAGGGGATCTTCCTGACCCAGGGATCGAACCTGCATCTCCTGCCTAGGCAGGTAGATTCTTTACCACTGAGCCACCTCAGAAGCCCAAGCAGTTGGTAGCTAAAGCCTTTCCAAGCATGTGTGAGTGCCAGGAAGAACTGAGGAATTAAAGAGCCAAGAGCAGAGCTTTAGTTGAGAGCTAACATACAAGGTTAGTCAAACCACCAACAGATTCTAGCCATCTCCAGTTCCTGATCTTCAGTCAGTGACCCACAGCATAATCACTGAGATAAATTCATAAAATAAATAAAAGATTTTAGAGAATATACAAGTTTTACCTTGAATAAGTATACTTTTTACATCAAGATGAGATACACATATAAAAACTAGCAAACTAAGGACCTACGCATTTCTATCTAAATCTGTTTGTAGGCAATCTGAAGCTAGCTGGGTACAGGGTAAACTGCAACTACCACTCCCCCTTCCAAAAAAAATAAAAAACAACTTGTTTACTGAGACCCATATTGATGAAACTTAACTAAAACCACTAATGATTGCCTCATGCTACTCAGGAAATAATGCAAGATGTCCCACTTTGGACATGGCTCTTGCACATCTCTGCAAGGGTGCTTTTTTTCTTTTTGGTAACT
Organism: Oreotragus oreotragus; assembly: GCA_006410675.1. NCBI lineage: Eukaryota > Metazoa > Chordata > Mammalia > Artiodactyla > Bovidae > Oreotragus > Oreotragus oreotragus. The sequence goes on along the minus strand of SJYX01006782.1, from coordinate 91,554 downwards.
TATTTTATTTATTTATTAATTTTGGCTGCACTGGATCTTCACTGCTGTACCTGGGTTTTCTCTAGCTGCTGAACTGGGCTTCTCATTTTGGTAGCTTCTCTTGCTGAGAAGCATAGGCTCTAGGTGCACGGGGCTCAGCAGTAGTGGCCCATGCATAGGCTTAGCTGCTTCATGACATGTGGGATCTTCCCAGACCAGGGATCAAACCCACATCCCCTGTATTGGCAGGTGGATTCCTCACCACTGGATCACCAGGGAAGTCCCTTCTGCAAGCTTTAAATCCAAAAGCAACTACAATTATATGACACAAGAGCCACTAGCTAAATTAAGCAGAATTAAAATTTAAGACTCAGTTCTTCAGTCACTCTACCCTCAGTTTAAGTGTTCAATAGTTACACACAATAGTTAGTATCTACAGAACTGAACAGTGCAGATGATAGAACATTTCCATCATCCCAGAAAGTTCTACTGGAAAGGCTGCTCTAGGCAATACTTCAGCAATATGAACTTCCTCTAGCATATCATTACTTTTAATAAGTTAAAAAGAAAAAAAAAAACTGAAAAGGCATTTGGAATAATTTTTTTATACAGTCCACTTCTGAAAGTTTAGCTGTAAAATTATAAACAAGGAGAACACATTCATTTTTGATGATTTCAATTTTTTGGAGTATCCTTTAGCTCAGCACATTTCCTTATTGGAATTCACCGAATACAGTGACAAGTCTACAAATAGCAATGTTTGGGGACTTAAATATCCATCAAGGGGAGATTTGTTAATAACTTGATGATAGATTATGGCACATGCAGACAATATAAAGAATGAGGCAAATAAAATTTCATTCACAATAGTATAAAAAAAAAAATACAGAGCTCTGGCAGCAATCATGACAGATACCAGCCTCACAGTGCCTCTCAATATGATCAATGAATTCTGTAGCTTCATCGGCTTCCAGGTGTCCTGGTTCCACCTGAACAGTCCCAGCTGGGGATTTATCACCACCATTTTGATGACCTGTTTGGTTTGCTGCTATCTCTATTGACTGGTTGCAATTCTGGCCCAACTCAACCCTCTCTTTGGACCACAACTGAAAAATGGAACCATATGGTACCTCAAGCATCACCACCCGTGAGAAAGAAGACCTGCTCACCAGTCTTTGAGATCACAAACAGAACTCTTCTCCATTCAAAATCACCTCATACTCAGACCACTTTCCTTGACTCGATCATTTTAGCCATCATCAGCCTTGAGAATGTTCCCACCAGACTTGAAAGCCTTCTTCTACGTTGCAGCATTTTTTCCTGTCACCTTTCTTACACTTTGATAAGACATGCCTGCTTACCCTAAACTGTGCTGTCTCCATAAAATGTTTATATACTCTTTTGAAATACAAAGTTCTATTCTTCTGAAAAATAGCCAACAATACTCTCTCCTTGGAACCTGTGGATTTGAAGATGCCTACTGCCAGCTCATTATGGGAATCAGAGAAATGTTTAAAAATTACAAGACAATAAAACTTCAGTGGGACAGCCAGTAGGGGAACATGTTCAGAGGGAAAACCTGTTTCACCAGAATTATACCAAAGTATATTTTCAAGATGGATTTATTTCTGCCATCTTTTGGAGTAAATTATTTTTTTCTGCTTTCTATGGGGAAAAAAAAATACAGTTGACCCTTGAACAATTAGAGAGGGCTGGAGCAAGATTGAAAAGCCAAATATTACTTATAGCTGGCCCTCCGTATATATGGGTACTACTGTAAAAAAAAAACAATCCACATGTAAGTGGACCCAAGTAGTTCAAACCTGTGTTAAAGGTCAACTGTACATAGGAATACATTTAACAAAAGCAGTTCAAAACATACACTGTGAAAACTAAAAAATACCACTGGAAGAAATTAAAGATCTAAATAAAGAGATCTTGGGCTTCCCTAGTGGCTCAGTCGGTAAAGAATATGCCTACAATGAAGGAGACCTGGGTACAATCCCTGGGTCGGAAAAATCCCCTGGAGAAGGAAATGGCAACCCTCTCCAGTATTCTTGCCTGGAAAATCCCAGGGACAGAGGAGCCTGACGGGCTACAGTCCATGGGGTCCCAAGAGGCAGACACGACTTCGCAACTAAACCACTACCATCAAATAAACAGAACAAAATCCCTTGTCAATGGATTGAAGATTTAATACTGTCAAGATGACAATATGCCCCAAACTGACTTACAAATTCAACCTAATGCCTATCAAAATACCAGCTGGCTTCTTTGCAGAAATTGACAAGCCATTCCTAAAATTCATATGGAAATGCAACAACCTGGAAGAGCAGAAACAATATAGAAAAGGAACAATACTGGAAAACTCATGCTTCCTGATTTCAAAACTTACAAAAAAGGTACAATAATCAACTCTGTGGAACAGACAGTTCAGAAATAAACCCTCAGATTACAGTCAAATGATTTTTCAACAAAGGTGCCAAGACCATTCAATAAGGAAAGAAGTGTTTTTTTAAACAAATGGTCATGAGACAAAAGAATATCCACATGCAAAAGAATAAACTTGGACTCCTAACACACACCATAAAAAAAAATTAACTCATAGTTGATCACAGACCCAGATATTAAGAGCTGCTGCTGCTGTTGCTTCAGTCGTGCCGACTCTGCGACCCCACAAATGGCAGCCCACCAGGCTCCCCCGGCCCTGGGATTCTCCAGGCAAGAACACTGGAGTGGGTTGCCATTTCCTTCTCCAATACATGAAAGTGAAGTCACTTAGTCATATCCGACTCTTTGCGACCCCATGAACTGCAGCCTACCAGGCTCCTCCATCCATGGGATTTTCCAGGCAAGAGTACTGGAGTGGGGTGCCATTGCCTTCTTCATATTAAGAGCTAAAACTACTTAAAACTCATAGAAAAGATGTTCATCATTAGCCATCAGAAAAACAAAAATCAAAAGCACAATGATGCCACAGCTAAGAGTTCACATGCTGTAAATAAATACCCCTCATACCACTACAAAGATCAAAGATCCAGAGTGTCACAACTAAGACCTGGCACAGCCAAATGCATAGACCACAGTGAGACATGAGTTCATATCTACTAGGGTGGCAACAATCAAAAGACAGTAACAAGGCATGGCAAGATATGCAAAAATTAGAGTCCTCACAAACTGTTAATAAGAAAGGAAAATTAGACAGCCATTTTGAAAAACTAGGCAGTTTCTCAAAAGGTTAAACAGAGTTACTGTATGACACAGCAATTCTATTCGTAAGTATATATGTAAGAGAGGCTAAAATGTACTTCAAAAGAAAAACCTGCACATAAATGTTGTTAGCCTCATTATTCAAAATAGTTAAAAGTGGAAACAATCTAACATCTATTAAGTGATGAATTAATATTTACAAGAAAATCATAATATAACAGAATATTACTCAGCAATGAAAAGTAATGGAAGTACTGATAGGTGATACAATAGGGATGATCCTTGAAAAGATTATGGTTAACGAAAGAAACCAGTCATGAAAGATCATATTGCATGATTCCATTTATATGTAATCCCTAGGAGAGAGAGAAAGTAGGTTAGTCGCTGCTTACGGTTGAGGGGATTTGAAGAAATGGAAGTAACTACTCAAGTATACAGAATTACTCTTGAGGATGATGAAAAGGTTCTAAAATGAGGTGGCTGGTGATGGCTGCACAATTCTGTATGTAGACTAAAAAAGTTGTTACATGCAAAAAATGAGGCTGTGCTCTATATTCTAATATGGAAGATATGCCACTGATGAATACAAAGGTACAGAACATTCATGTATGGCATGTAACATTTGTTTTACAGATGCAAAGCACGCACCTCATGTTAACAGACTATTTCTGGTAGGAGCAACAATAAACTGACAATAAGGGCTCTTTCCAGGAAAAGGAATTCAATGACTGATGGGCAAGGAGAAGAATTAACTTTTCAAATATTCCTTAAACTCCTTTGATACCTTTTCAACTGGGTATAACGCACATGTGTACCAAAATAAATTATTAATTTATAAAGACAAGAAAGGAAAAAGAGAAAGAGGATGCTGGGAAAGTGGTTAGAATCTCTGACCCCAACACCACTCCACCCTTCCCCAATCCTTGCTGCCTCAGGAGAATTTACTAAAGAACAACAAAGTGAACCGTCTAGGGATAGAGAGCTAGGATAGAAGTCCAAGTCCAAACAACACAGTTTTCTGGTAGAAACACATCAGAAACAACACACAGTTTTCTGGTAGAAAGCCTGTGGGTTAGGTGTGAAAACCAGTTCCATCACTTAAAAATCCACAAGAACTCAAGTCAGTGACTACTTCCCTGAGCCTCTAATGAAAGTCAGAGGTTTAAGATAATCTAAAGGGATGATACATAAATTCTTTGGTATGGTAACTGTGCATGTGGTAGGCAGTCAATGAAGGTTAATCCTCACGTCCAGTTCCCATCCTTCTGGTATGTAGATACCACAAACTAGTTTCCTCAGAGCTCCAGTTATGACTGATAAGGAAGTATACCCTGATGGTGATTGCAGCCATGAAATTAAAAGACGCTTACTCCTTGGAAGGAAAGTTATGACCAACCTAGATAGCATATTCAAAAGCAGACACATTACTTTGCCAACAAAGTTTCGCCTAGTCAAGGCTATGGTTTTTCCAGTAGTCACGTATGGATGTGAGAGTTGGACTATGAAGAAAGCTGAGTGCTGAAGAATTGATGCTTTTGAACTGTAGTGTTGGAGAAGACTCTTGAGAGTCCCTTGGACTGCAAGGAGATCCAACCAGTACATCCTAAAGGAGATCAGTCCTGGGTGTTCAATGGAAGGACTGATACTGAAGCTGAAACTCCAATACTTTGGCCACCTCATGAGAAGAGTTGACTCATTGGAAAAGACCCTGATGCTGGGAGGGACTGGGGGCAGGAGGAGAAGGGGACGACAGAGGATGAGATGGCTGGATGGAACCATCGACTCGATGGACATGAGTTTGGGTAAACCCTGGGAGTTGGTGATGGACAGGGAGGCCTGGCGTGCTGTGATTCATGGGGTCGCAAAGAATCGACACAACTGAGCGAATGAACTGAAATGACTGACCCTGATACATCATGCATGATACTGTGACCAGACCTCTCTGGCCCTCTGCTCATCTGTGACTATCCTAATGCAAAGGTCAGCATCAATCTATCTCTTAACCTCTGTTTCTAAACTCATGTATTTTATAATCATGACTGGTTATGAGACTTGAGGATGTTTCAGAAGGATCCCTTGTTAATTATCTAATTATATAATTCTACACGGCAAAATGACAAAATGGGTTGTACTGCTGCTACAAACACATCTAGATTTTTT
>SJYX01006782.1:23631-85607 GCA_006410675.1 Oreotragus oreotragus | reverse complement strand
GCACCTCATGTTAACAGACTATTTCTGGTAGGAGCAACAATAAACTGACAATAAGGGCTCTTTCCAGGAAAAGGAATTCAATGACTGATGGGCAAGGAGAAGAATTAACTTTTCAAATATTCCTTAAACTCCTTTGATACCTTTTCAACTGGGTATAACGCACATGTGTACCAAAATAAATTATTAATTTATAAAGACAAGAAAGGAAAAAGAGAAAGAGGATGCTGGGAAAGTGGTTAGAATCTCTGACCCCAACACCACTCCACCCTTCCCCAATCCTTGCTGCCTCAGGAGAATTTACTAAAGAACAACAAAGTGAACCGTCTAGGGATAGAGAGCTAGGATAGAAGTCCAAGTCCAAACAACACAGTTTTCTGGTAGAAACACATCAGAAACAACACACAGTTTTCTGGTAGAAAGCCTGTGGGTTAGGTGTGAAAACCAGTTCCATCACTTAAAAATCCACAAGAACTCAAGTCAGTGACTACTTCCCTGAGCCTCTAATGAAAGTCAGAGGTTTAAGATAATCTAAAGGGATGATACATAAATTCTTTGGTATGGTAACTGTGCATGTGGTAGGCAGTCAATGAAGGTTAATCCTCACGTCCAGTTCCCATCCTTCTGGTATGTAGATACCACAAACTAGTTTCCTCAGAGCTCCAGTTATGACTGATAAGGAAGTATACCCTGATGGTGATTGCAGCCATGAAATTAAAAGACGCTTACTCCTTGGAAGGAAAGTTATGACCAACCTAGATAGCATATTCAAAAGCAGACACATTACTTTGCCAACAAAGTTTCGCCTAGTCAAGGCTATGGTTTTTCCAGTAGTCACGTATGGATGTGAGAGTTGGACTATGAAGAAAGCTGAGTGCTGAAGAATTGATGCTTTTGAACTGTAGTGTTGGAGAAGACTCTTGAGAGTCCCTTGGACTGCAAGGAGATCCAACCAGTACATCCTAAAGGAGATCAGTCCTGGGTGTTCAATGGAAGGACTGATACTGAAGCTGAAACTCCAATACTTTGGCCACCTCATGAGAAGAGTTGACTCATTGGAAAAGACCCTGATGCTGGGAGGGACTGGGGGCAGGAGGAGAAGGGGACGACAGAGGATGAGATGGCTGGATGGAACCATCGACTCGATGGACATGAGTTTGGGTAAACCCTGGGAGTTGGTGATGGACAGGGAGGCCTGGCGTGCTGTGATTCATGGGGTCGCAAAGAATCGACACAACTGAGCGAATGAACTGAAATGACTGACCCTGATACATCATGCATGATACTGTGACCAGACCTCTCTGGCCCTCTGCTCATCTGTGACTATCCTAATGCAAAGGTCAGCATCAATCTATCTCTTAACCTCTGTTTCTAAACTCATGTATTTTATAATCATGACTGGTTATGAGACTTGAGGATGTTTCAGAAGGATCCCTTGTTAATTATCTAATTATATAATTCTACACGGCAAAATGACAAAATGGGTTGTACTGCTGCTACAAACACATCTAGATTTTTTTAAAAAGAGTCTAACATGGATTTTTCAGGTTTAACAAGTAAGCAAACTGCATACTAACATTCTCCAGTAACACATGACTTGTTCTACATAAGTTTTTTTTGACAAGTACAAACTTAAGCCCAGTCTTCAAAGACCATCTTGTAACCTAGTTTCAATGGACTATACAACAGAAATGTTCTCATCTTAAAGTTGTTTCCCCTAGAGGGAAAACAATTTACAATGACCGACTGAGAATTTGGCAATATTCTGCCTCTCTGAAACTTCAAAATTTCAGTCATTCACATTCTTAAATTTCAGATAAATGGCTTTATTTTTTAAGACTGGTGTTTCAGTTAGCATTAATGCCAACCTTACTATAGGAATTATATGTATCGTTCTTCAAAGATGTTGAAGCACATTAATGTTATTCTTATAGGAATGACCATTTTCAGAGACTGCATATGTAACCATTGTAAACACTACTTTCAAGTCCTTTTGTCTGTTTCTACTTGATTTTAATGACCTACAACTGAGCAACTTTCACTTTCACAAGCACGAAAAATTACACTCATGTGTAGTTTGGATTGCTTCTGTTGTTTAGTGGCTCATTTGTGTCTGACCCTGCAACTCCATGGACTGTAACCCACTAGGCTCCTCTGTCCATGGGATTTTTCAGGCAAGAATCCTTCTCCACAGTCTGGATACTAGATGTCAAGTAAATCCTGAAACAAATAATGTGCCAGTTTAAAGCTCACCAGAAGATGCCACTGAAAAGGATAAACTGTTGCTAAACAATGGAATAATCACTCAACAATACAAAACAAGGAACAATAAATACTAGAACATGAATAAATTTAAAAGAACTCTGCTAAGGAAGAAGTCAAACTATAACGCATATGATTCCATTTTAAAAAGGCAAAACTTTAGTGATGAAAAGCAAAACAATGGTCACCAGAGGCTAAGGAGTGGGGAAAGGGTACTGACTGTAAAGGGACTCAAGGGAACTTTTGATGCTGATGAAATGTTACCACATCAATGTGGTTACACCGTGTGTATGTACAATAGTCACAACTCACTGAACTGTATACCTAAAAATGGTGAAACTTATTTAATGTATATTATACCTTAATAAAGCTGACTAAAAGGAAAACAAAACAAAACAGATAATCACAGCCACCAGTAAGTTCTCCCCTGTCAACTGCTCTTGACCTATGCTCTTTTCACACTCCCAATTGGTTCAGGTCAAATATTCTTTACTACCAAATATGAAATTCTGCAAACCTCCAAGCCATGGATAGGAACACATGGGAAACTCATTGCCTAGTTTTAAACCACTCACTGTTTTACAAGGGCAGTACTGCACAGATTCAGAGAACAAAACTTTAGTGTTGAATGTATAAGAGTCTTACCTAAGGTGGAACAGAAATTCAAAATATAACATGGTGCTGAGCCAAGCACCCATTAAACTCTTACAGATAACTCTCCCTTGTATTCACACAGGACACAGTACCATCCCAGTTCAAGTTTATCTCACAACTGAGGAATGCTTGAAAAACAGCAAACTGATATCTCATCAGACTGATGTGGCAGGAACTAAGGTACTCCACCAGTCTAAGCATCCCATCAGCTCAAAGAGAACTTGGGGACTGTGATATTCTCTCCTTCCCCGTGTCACAAATTTTCTGATTCTACCCTCTAGTTCCAAATTCTGCTTGACTACCCAATTACAGAGAAAATACCTCACATCTGTTCAAGAAGTATTTATCAAACTTTATTTTTCTTGCTAAAATGAGTAAAATGTGTCTTCATGCGGGGAACCAGGTGTTTACCAGATTAGACCATACAAATAACAACACAAAACAAGGCAGATACTGGTTCAGAAACCCTACTGCTACTGCTGCTAAGTCGCTTCAGTCACGTCCGACTGTGTGCGACCCCATAGACGGCAGCCCACCAGGCTCCCCGTTCCTGAGATTGTCCAGGCAAGAACGCTGGAGTGGGTTGCCATTTCCTTCTCCAATGCATGAAAGTGAAAAGCAAAAGTGAAGTCACTCAGTCATGCCCAACTCTTAGCGACCCCATGGACTGCAGCCTACCAGGCTCCTCCATCCATGGGATCTTCCAGGCAAGAGTACTGGAGTGGGGTGCCATTGCCTTCTACTAACCTTAATTACCTCAACATAGTCATGGCTCAGGAATACAATGACAGAACAAAATATCCAGAAAGGCAGAGATGCTCTCTCTGGCTAGTTTAGTCCCAAGGAATTCAGAAAGAAGTGACCTCTGAGGCTGACCTATAAGAAAGGGCTTTGGAGGCGAGGGGGACTCTCAGGAAGGAGACCCAGGCATGACAACAGGAAAGTCTGCTTCTGCTGATACACAAGGTCCCCAGAGCAGAATATGGGCAGAAGTGCTAGAAAGAAAGATTGGGACCAGATTTTAACACCCTTGAATTAAGAATATGGAGTTTATTTCTAGATATAAAACACCATGCAAAACTGAATCTATTTTTACTTTAGACATACAGTAATTCTTAGGACTATAAAGCACGATCACGTAGAAGCTTTTTCAAAAGACAAAAGCCTAGAGACAGGAGATTCTGACTCCGCAGGTCTCAAATGTGGCCTTGGCCCATGTCACTAGAAGACTGACACACACCCATGTTTAAGGATCTCTGCTATAAGCGGTCATTACCATATCTAACAGATGTCTACTGGCAATATATCCAAGTGTGCCTATGACTCAAAAGCAAGTGAGGAAAGCAGATACAAATAGACACAGGCAAAGAAAGGCAGATAGAAATCAGAATTCCTGATGCCCCAAAAGATTTCAGGAATAGGATGCTCCATTTTAGTAAATGTATGTCTCTTTAAAAGTCATTACACTAATTACAGTCTGTTTTAATCATCTACTTCATTCAAGTAAAACCAAATTTTAGTTAATTCCATCAAAATATAAATAATTATACCATTAAGAGTTCAAACAGAAAAGCATAGCTAACAGACTTTTAACATGACTGATTATTAACATCATACATTTTTCTCCTCTTCTTCCCTTAGTCAAAAAACAACAACAACAAGAAAATCGAAAATAACAGACAACAAAACAGTAAAAATCAAGAAACGAGAAAGACAACAAAGTGAATGGAAGAACAAAAGCTACAACAAAAAGTGACAGACATCGACCAGAAACCTCCTCAGAACCAGAGCATGAACACCAAGGGCCCAGGAGGCACCAGGCTGTGGGAGGTATGCCGCTGAACCCACAGAGCTCAGCTGGACACAGCAACAGCCCCCTCTCCACTCACCCCTAACCCCAGGGCAGTCAGATATAATCTCTCCTGGAGCAAAGACTATTCTCTGACTACAGTATTTTGGAGAAGTTATGGTATGGTATTGTGATGAGAAACCAATTTGATGATTAATAGAATCTCAGACTCCTTACTCCACTCTGCCTCCCTTTAGAGGAGTAAAGAGACTTCTTTATGGAAGAAACTGAATAGCCACATCCAGGCCAGGCCCACATACAATTACAACAGAATTAGGTTTTAAAAATCCTTCGCTTAAAAACTAAAACTAATGAGCATTTACATATTACCCAGTGGGTCTCTACACTGGGATGAAGGTCATCCAGCTCCTATAACCCAGGTCCGTTTTAGGCTTTCCACTACTGGGGTGGGGAGTGTATGACTTTCAATAGATGACTGAGGACAAGAGCTATGCTTTAGTGCCTGTGTGCTTATTAGCACATGTCATTTTACTAAGAGAGACATTAAATAATATAAGCTGATTAAAAAATCAAAATTGGGGGCCTCCCTGGAGGTTCAGTGGTAACGAATCCACCTGCCAATTCAGGAGACACGGGTTTGATCCCTGATCTGCGAAGATCCCAAATGCCATGGAGCAACTAAGCCTGTATGCCACAACTGCTGAGCCTGTGCTCCAGAGCCCAGGTGCCGCAACTACTGGGCCCACACGCCACCACTCCTGAGACCTGCGCGCCCAAGAGCCTGTGCCCCAAGAGAAGCCACTGCAACGAGAAGCCCAGACACTGCAATCAGAGTAGCACCCCCGCTCACCACAGCTAGAAAAAAGCCCAGCACAGCCAAAGTTAAATGTTCATAAATAAACTAGAATATGCCTACTTCTTTATAAACTCATCAAGCCTATAATCAAAACCTTTGGTTTCATTATCTTACAATCATTCTTCAATGAAGTCATGAAAATTTTCTGTATTAAAGAATATATTTACTATTCTTTTCTTCTTCCCAAATATGCAGTAAGTAATAAAGTACCAGTTGAAAGTACAAGAAATTTTGTTGAACAGATATGTTATTTCTACATGTTAGGAATTCATGAGCAAAGATTCTTAGTAAGGACTCAATCACAAACCGGTGGCAAGAACAGGCAGAAATTCCCAGCTGGTGTACACCTGACTGAGAGGCATACAAATTAGACAGTCTATCCATCACTACTTATTTAGGAGAATTTTAGGAACTCAAATAATATGATTTAAATCTTGAAAAAGTGAAATAAGCTTCACTTAAATGGTTGTTTTAAAATCAGCAGACAAAAGGTGGAGCTTAAATGTGGCAATAAAATTAATGTTTTATACACTGAATGCTTTAAAGTCAACTTGTTTGTCCTCATTCTTGGATCCTTATAGTTTTTACAGTCTGACTTGTGATACCAAGCTTAAAAAAACAAAAACAAAAAAAAACTTCTTTCAATAGTTTATTGTCTTGAAACACAGTCTCAAGGTAATTTACCAGGTCAAAGATTTTCCACATTTAAAAACCAGACATACAAAGAAACTGCTATACAAAAATCTGTATAAGTTACACCGCCAACATTAGGCAACATCTTTATTGATAGTTTTAACTGCTTAAGATGAGCTCCTACACACATTCCTCTACAGACACCCCAGCAACCAAAGAAAACACCATTTTCATTCAACGGCTCATTAACTTTTCTAATAAGTAACAATCCATGCTATCAGAACAAAAAAGGCACTATCACCAGTAAGCTTGAAACTTAAAACATGAAGTAAAATTTGATCAAACTAGCTGAAAATAATATTCCCAACAATTTAAGCGTTTCAAGCAGAAAACAGCTTTTTAACAGTGAAATTGCCGTTTTAAAACTTGTTTTCTTACCTGCTTTTAGTATCTACTCTGAGTACTACTAACTCTTTAAACACTATTATTCTACAGTATCCCTTACATGTTTTCCATCATAAATTACATTTTTGAGAAAGTATTTTAGTGTAAATGCAGCAATTGAATGGATAATAACATGAATCTTAAAACACACTTCCAACAGATCTAACTGATATGCTATCATTGTGTGGTTGCTTCATCATGAACAAGAGTGACTGCTGACTTCATGGCCCTGCTGACTTCATTTTGTTGAAACTATAGGGGAACAGAAAAGAGAAGTCTCTAATTTTACTGTGGAAAAAGCCAATTAAACTCTAGTTCCTGCTAGGAGGCAGGCATTATCTAAAAGCTTTCACATTTATTCAAATAAATATTTTTAAACTAATCTTTTCTTAAGGAACAAAGAGCACAGAATAAAATCTCCACTGCTAATGCAACGCTTCTTTGTGCAAGATGGCCCAGGGATAAGGGGAGGGGCTGAGTCTGTGCAAAAGACACCTGAGGGGCCAGACTCACCTCTGCCCAGGGCTTCTCAATCCAGAGAAAGCACACGGGGCCACACAGGCTTCAAGACCTTGAGTCTACCTGCCCACATGGGCCGGGCAGCAGTAACTCCAAGGATAATCTGCACATCGCTTCAACTTAAAAAGAAAAAAGTCAACTGCAACACCTATGCTTGAACTAATATATGCAAAAATGAAAAAGCTTATTCTGAAGAGATTAGGAAGGTGCTGACCAGTTAGTCATAGGCCTTCTTTCCACATTTTAATAATCCAGGCAGAAGGTGGAACTGAAGCCTGTTCCTTCCCAATCTGCGTCTGTTATCCTCGCATACCTCCCTACCCGAGTGGATCTCCTATTAGGACTCAAGATCATCTAGTCTGCCTTAAAAAGCCACGCTTTCTCACTCACTCCATCTCAGCAGTTGCACTCTCCCTTCAACAGGCAGGTCTACGCAAGGACCTGCAGTCTTCCACAGAGCTCAGCCTTCTGGCAGCTCAATCACCTGCAGACACATTTTCCTCTCCCATGCCCAGACACCACCTTCTCCACCCTGTCCAAAATCTGGTTCAGTGTCTTGCACATCACAAGATTTCAAAACTCTGTATTTTTTCTCACCTGCACTTCAAACAGTTGAAATAAAGAAGAAAACACCCTGAGTTCTTACTACAGAAGATAGCTCAAGAAGACAGCTACTATTCAAACATCTAACTACTTTCTTTAATTTAAAAATATGCCACCATTTTCAAATTTTAACATTATTTATCTAAACCTTTTTCTAAAATAAATTCAATGCCCAAAAGTAATAAAATTATTTACCATATAATTCTGGATAATATATGTGTGAATTTAAACAAACAAAAAAGTGTTTATCTGGACCGCCTGACCAGTGAAGGGCTCAGCACAAACAAGTCTCACTCTACCATGAATTACATCACAGGAACACCCAAACCTCTCATATAATCCTGCTCACTGTGAACCACTGTCTGTGTTCTTATTCTACGTAAAAACATGCATCCAGGAGTGATGCCTTTATTTTTACAAAGCAATAACTGAACTTTAAAAACAAACTGTAAAAGATTCAAACACATTCAATATGATGGTACTTTCATTCAACAAGTATTTATTAAAGACCAACTACATGCCACGCAGACTTCCCTGGTAGCTCAGCTGGTAAAGAATCCTCCTGCAATGCAGGAGACCCTGGTTCCATTCCTGGGTCGGGAAGATCCCCTGGAGAAGGGACAGGCGATCCACTCCAGTATCCTTGGGCTTCCCTGGTGGCTCAGATGGTAAAGAATCCACCAGCAATGCAGGAGACCTGGGTTCAATCCCTGAGTTGGGAAGATCCCCTGAAGGAGGGCATGGCAACCCACTCCAGTATTCTAGCCTGGAGAATCCCTACGGACAATGGAGCCTGGCGGGCTGCAGTCCATGGGGTTGCAAAGAGTCAGGCATGACTGAGTGACTAAGTACAGCACGTGCCTTGCATTGTGCTAGGTATTACACTGATTTACAAACAAGGGGACAGAATCTCTGATGATGAAACACACAAGGGTCTCTCATCTTTGAAGATTTTTAGTAACATCTCCAACATATAAAGATGGATGTAGAAAAACAAAGTAGGTTTCCGTTCCACCAGCAGGTGCATCCCAGCATGCCCCCAACAGAAAAATGGTTCCTATTGATGGAGTCAGTGGAATTGCTGACTTTGGGTTTTACGAAATTTCTTTCATGTGAAAGGAAGACAATAAAGTAATAAAAGAATAAACACAAAGCTGGCTTCCTGAACCAGCTGCAACTGAAACACTTAATAGTATAAACTTAAGAAACAGTGGTATTACTTTAAAAATTCTTATAATGTTTAAGAATGCTAAATCATGAAAGAACAACTCAACAGATAAAAAGAACCATACCCAATGGTATATCTGAAAGTACGATAAACATACACAAACTGTATAATGATACAAACCCAATTTTCCATTATCGTTTCTAGTATCTCCATTACTATTCAAGCTGGTACTTTGTCAGACAGTCATAGCACCTTTTGGTCCATCGTTTTATTCCCCTGGCCTTGGCACACGACTTGCCCAATCTTAGTTCTCTAGCTAGGGACTGAACATGGGCCGAATCCAACAGCTAAGGAATTCCCCTCTTCCATCTTTAAAAACTTTCCAGGTGGTGCTAGTGGTAAAGCTGCCGCCTGGCCAAGTGAGATGTAAGAGAAGCAGGTTGATCCCTGGGTTGAGATGGTCCTCTGGAAGAGGAAATGACAACCCACTCCAGTGTTCTTGCCTGGAGAGCCCCCATGGACAGAGAAGCCTGGTGGGCTATGGTCCACAGGGTCACAAAGAGTTGGACATGACGAAAGCAACTTAGCATGCATGCATCTTTAAAGAGAAAATTACTTTTGTAATCAAAACCAAACAATGTAACAAAAAAAAAACCAAAAAACACCTGTGTGAACATAAAAATAATAATTATAAAATTTTAGTTCTAGTTCTTTCAAAATTCAAGCTGAAAATGATTAGCATAACCACCTTCCCATAAAAAAACTTTGACTTACTATCCAGTTCTCTCTGTATGTTATCACCTATAATCTGATCCAGCTTTTCCGTTTCCCCTTCCAGGGACAATCACAATCAACACCATTTATATACAACAGTGGTGAACAGAAACCCTAAGAGTTGTCCTCAACTTCAGCCCCTGCCCCTAAATGTGATGGGCTACCAATGAATTGGCCTCCTTGATATATACAGCCCCTCCTCCTGCTCCTACCGCCCTGCTGTGCTCAGACCACAAATACCTCAACACTGAATTATGATGATGTTACCCTCAAACTCCACTCACCCAATTTATGTCCTACATATTAGTGAAAGTAAGTCTTCAAAAACACAAATGTTATCTCATTTCTTTCTTAAATTCTTTTGCCTTCAAGATAAGGCAAAATATTCTTGACATGATAAATACAACTCTGAAGATCTGGGCCTTGCTTAAGGCCCCAGCCTCATCTGACCCCTTTGCTCCCTTTTGTCTCCCTCATATTTATTTATTATATTCCATTATTCAGAACAAACAAAACAGGTATACTCACTTGCATATTAACAAGCCTTGACATTTAGTCATAATTCCTTCAGATCTTTTTAAATGAACAACTAAGTTACTACAGAGCTGAAGCCCACCCTCTCCCCCGCCTCAATTCATCCTTCGACAGTTAACAGCTATCTCAAAATTAAGACTCAGCTTGTACCATTAACAATACAATACAACATTTTATAATTTTTTCCCAATCAATTTGTTTTCCAAGATTTACCCATGTTGACAGAGGTAACTCCAATTCCAGTTCTCACTGTAACTGTCATATAGTGTTACATCATCTTAATATTTATCAGTATATTGAGTCCTTTTTTCAATGAATGTCCAGGATGTATCTATATTATCATAAACATTCTGACATTTTCACACACATCTCCCTGTACACACATACAAGAGTTTCTCAAAGGCAGCCTGTCACTTCTGTCAAGCTATACTCAGCAACTCATGAAACCAATGTACTGGGTCACAAACTGTATTTTATTAAAAAAGAAATAAAGTAGAAAATATGCATTTAGGTGTAAGAGTACTGCTTCTTTTGACATTTCAGTTATACAAAGATAGGTTTGGGTACACACTGTGTCACAAAAGAAAAAATATGAAACTCCCTGCTTAAAAGTATGTAATCTAGAGATCAAAGAATTACCCACTTGGAGTTTTTCTTTAATGTGTGAGGTAAAGCTCTGGTATTGATTCATTCCATATATATAACCAATTGTCCCAGCAATTGTTTATTTTAGATGAGATTATCAAGTTACACACGTTCACTGAATTTACAGGCTATTTCAGAAGAAATGTCTTCCACACAATATAAAATCATTCCATCCTCTGTTCACATCATGTTCAAGAGGGCTTTTAAATCTTCAGGAATATTTTGTCATTTTCTCCATAAGGACAGGCATAGCTTTGTAAAGAGTTATTTCTAGGAATTCAGAATCTCTGTCCTTTACTCACAAAAGATCTTAACACACTTTAAACTTACCTAGTAAACACACCCCTCAAGTATCATCTGGTCAATGTTATCTACCTGTAGTTTGCTACCATCTTCCATTTTGGAACATTTAGAATTCCAAATCAAACTGCAAACTGTCAGTGAAAATATGTCCTACCATTATACCTGATTTTATGAACTATGTATGTTGTGCTATTATTTAAACTGAACTTGAACATCTTCCCTGACCCCCAAAAGTTTCAAATGTTTATTTGCTAAATCAAAGTTAGACTTTTTCATGAGAAAAGGTCCTAATCTCAAGAGACACATGAGCTTAAACACAAAAAGGGTGTTAAAGTATCAACTGAACAGATCCCCCTTTCCTAGAATGTTGCCACCATCCAAAAACTGTCAATAAAATATGCCTTGCTTTTTTGCTTTAAAATCAGTAAATGATGGATTTTATTTAAGAGAAGCAGCTGTCTTCTCTCCATCTGCACTGGCGAATCACTGCTGCTACCAACCCTGGAGCAGGCTAGAGCCAGCGACTAACCAGCTCATCTTCCTGGTAACTTGCTGTTTAGAAATCACACTTGAAGTTGTTCCTGTGTCACATCCTGGATAACTGTGGCAGGGCTTCCAAATCACCCCCCAGCCTCTCTCACAGATGATGGCCATCTTACTCCCAAAAGTCACCCAAAGTATGACCCATAGCCTCCATTTTCACTCAGAACATCTCAAATCTGGTGAAAATTTGGTGAAAAACTGCACAACCATTTTTTATACTGTAATTACAAAATCAAAATAAGAAAACTTAATTTTACATACGAAGTTTACTAAGCTGCATCTAGAAAACAAGCACTCTTAAAGACTATGGAGAAAACAGGAAATAAAGTTAATAAATTAACCAAAATATATTCTACTTATTTCTTATAAAATTTCTTACAACAGAACTCAGTGCTTTTTTTTTGTTTGTTTAAGAAAGTAATAGTAGATTAGCAAGGTTCTACAGCTGTGCTGTCCAAAACCTGTGTAAGGTAGCCACTAGCCACAGATGGCTATATAAAATTTTAGGAAAACTGGCAGGATAGGTCTTCAGATAGTTTTATGTTTTCAGGTAAAGATGTTCATGAGACCCAATTCTTGCATCTTCTCAAACCTAGAGAAACACTAATGTCACAGACCAAAGTCTTATCTTGGTTCTCCAGGCTAGCCCTTCCTTCTAGGCCCTTTGGCAGCCTTTCTGTGTCTATTAATCTTCTGGCCATGTATCTTCAAACTTCTTGTTAAGTCTGTTTCTTCTAGAATACAAGAACTAAATCTCCAAATGGTACTACAACAAGAATATCACCTGTCCAACACCCAGACACTAGAACCAGCCACGCTGTTCTGTGGACTCGTTATCTCCCTCTGCACATGAACCCTGACAGAAGCAGGCACTGGGACCCACGACACCACAACGCCCCTGTCCAGCCCGAAGAAGTCAAAGAGGTCATCGCCTCTTTCCCCAGTGACCTTGGTACCCATAGCCTGACACAGGGATAGGTAGACAGTCATGAGCAGGGTGTTAAGGGGCCAAAGATTTGGCCCGTAAATCAAAAGAAGGGGGAATGTGGAGGGCTATACCAAGGTGACAGGTGTGGAGCCTTGTATCAAAGTCAAAGGAAAAACATCTTCTGGAATTAACCAAATTCCAGAGTAACTGTTGCCATAAGCCTCCTGATCTAAACCAGGCAGTGCCCTGACCCCTTATATGAGGTAAAATATCTACCTATAGCATCCTAACCAATCACCTAATGCCACCCTTCCAGTAAGAATTTTCTGTCTTGAGGCAATAAAATTGGCTATAAGTCGGGCTCTCCCTTGAGCCAGCCCACTGTTCTAAGAGCATCTCCCTGCTGCTGCTGCTGCTAAGTTGCTTCAGTCATGTCTAACTCTGTGCAACCCCACAGACGGCAGCCCATTGGGCTCCGCCATCCCTGGGATTCTCCAGGCAAGAACACTGGAGTGGGTTGCCATTTCCTTCTCCAATGCATGAAAGTGAAAAGTGAAAGTGAAGTCGCTCAGTCGTGTCTGACTCAGCGACCCCATGGACTGCACCCTACCAGGCTCCTCCGTCCATGGGAGTTTCCAGGCAAGAGTACTGGAGTGGGATGCCACTGCCTTCTCCCTAGGTTCTGATAAACTCTATTCTTCTCTCAAAATAAATAAATAAATTTTAATTAATGAATTAACCTAAAAATTTAGCAGTTAGTCTAACCAGCAACACCTCCAGTGTTGAATACCCACATGTGGAGGGTGGGTTTTGCACAATACATTTCCATCATCACAGAAAGTTCTACTGTGCATTGCTACAGTGGAATTTAAAAGCTGTGAACTGTGTTGATAAAATTACCTTTAAAACATAGCATTTTACTACCAAATACAAATTTCTGTTGATGTGTACGTACTTAAGACTCTACTGTTGCTGCTGCTAAGTCACTTCAGTCGTGTCCGACTCTGTGTGACCCCATAGACGGCAGCCCACCAGGCTCACCCATCCCTGGGATTCTCCAGGCAAGAATACTGGAGTGGGTTGCCATTTCCTTCTCCAATGCATGAGAGAGAAAAGTGAAAGTGAAGTCGCTCAGTCTGTCCGACTGTTAGCGACCCCATGGACTGCAGCCCACCAGGCTACTCCGTCCATTGGATTTTCCAGGCAAGAGTACTGGGGTGAGGTGCCATTGCCTTCCCCGACTTAAGACTCTAAAGACCTCCAAAATATGTTAATAACTACTATGTGAAAATATGAGATTTTCAATTAAATATAAAATCAAATTTGCCTGTGAAGTATTTAAGAAGCTATCATGTTTCTATATTTCCAAGTGTACAAAATAGAACATTTTTTTTGCTTGATTAAAAAAAATAAACCGTTGTGTTCAAAGAAGAAACAAAATTCATGCTTTAAAAAGATAAATGCAACAAAGACCTTCACTTCCAACAGATAGCTTTTTACCCCACCTAAGGTTTAGAGTCAAATCAAAAGAATATACAGGTTGGGATATAAGGATAAGAGAACAGTGATTTCTTTCATTTGCACTCAGGAGCAAGTCATTCCTCATTTCTGGCTTTCTCTACCTTCTATGTTAAAGATTACTGGAAACATCTTTTTTCTCCCAGAATCAAAAAAGGCATGTTAGGTTCAAACCCAATAGCTGAAAGCAAATACAAAACTCTTACAACTCAGTGATATAAAAAGGTAAATGATGCAGTTTACAAGTGAGACAAGTGAGGATCTTAACAGACATTTCTCCAAAGATGATACATGTTTGACCAAATAGCACATGGCAATAAGTAATGACAATCAAACCTCATCAGCCATCAGGTAAACAAAAACAGAAGCCACAGTGAGATACCACTTCACACCCAATGGGATGGTTATAATAAAAAAGATAATAACAAGTGTTGACAAGGATGTGGAGAAAGCGGAAATCTCTTATAATGCAATGCGAATGAAAAAGGGCAAGCTGCTTTGAAAAGCAGTCTGGAAGCTTTTGCAAAAGTTTAACCATAAGGGTTACTTCAGGCTCAAAAATGGGAGAGATGGGACTACCAGTGAAGTCAAGTGAATTATATAAGAAGCCACAGAGCCATGACAAAAATCAAGAAGGATCTGAGCCCAGGATTTGATTGGGCTTTATCCTCATGCTTTATTAGGGAATAAGAGGCTATGTTTCCTCAAATCCTTGTCTCTAAGTTTGAAGACAATCCCTCAGTAGTTATTCCATCAGAGCCCCCAGACTTAAAACATCTCTGTTATTTTACAACCTCATCCAAGGAAATCTCAAGGTACAAAGACCCCAAGTCTGTAGAGAAGAGCTAAAACACTGATACATAATCAAAAACTGCAGTACAAGTCTGATGAGTTCTGTTTGTTGAATGGGCATTAGACATACAGAGCCTCTTTTTCTTCTGTTTTTCCTCCCCTGGGTTCCAAGCTCATACTTTAGCTTCAGAAAATAAAAAGTTTTTCAGAAACACTTGTTTATGAATTTGGAAGAATGCAAAACCACCCTCAGGCTCCTCAACACTCCCACAGATCCTATGGCTCCCCCGTCCTATGTTAAAAACTCTCATCTCTGTCAGTAATGCAACTATTTCTATTCTTGAAACTCCAAAAGCCAAATTAACTGTGCCTCAAAATCCAGAATTCTTTTTCACAACTCAGTAACCATCACATCACATATGTTCTTCACCTCTCATTTAGATTCATTTTACTGCATCCTGAGGGTTTCTCAAGAAATTTACCTATTGTCTACTACTAAATGCACAGACATCTGCAAGAAAAAAAAAACAAACAGATTCACCCATTTCTCGACTTCCTATTCCAGGCAGGTATCAGAAAAATATGAATCTCTGTGGCCAAACTACAAGTAAAAAAAAAAAAATAACAAAAGTTATTTTGCTATGGGATAAAATACAGTCTTCTTTGGTGGCTCAGAAAGTAAAGAATCTACCTGCAATGCAGGAGATTCCAGTTCAATCCCTGGGTTGGGAAGATCCCCTGCAGAAGGGAATGGTTACCCACTCCAGTATTCTTGTCTGGAGAATCCCATGGACAGAGGAACCTGGCAGGCTACAGTCCATGGGGTGGCAAAGAGTCGGACACGACTGAATGACTAACACTAACTAAAGTGCTGTCTTGTTAAATGATAGTCTCTTCAACAAATGGTCTTGAAAAAATTGAATATCCACATTCAGAAGAATGAAACTGAACCCTTACGTTACACCATACACAAAAATCACCTCAAAATGGTTTAAAGAGTTAAATATAAGACATAAAACTCCTAGAAGAAAACATAAGGGAAAGATTTCATAACACTGGTTATGGCAATGATTTCATAGATGACACTGGAAGCTCAGGCAATGAAAGCGAACACAGGCAAGTGGGATTACATTACATCAAACTAAAAAGCTTCCGTACAGGGAACAATCAATTCAAAACAGTATTAAATGTAATAATAACAAGGGAGAGTTGAATGCGTGCTAGCCACTGTCCTAAGCACTTTACGTACTTTCACTCAATCCTTCTTACAACTCTAAGATGGATATTATTATTATCCTCCATTTTACAGAATACTACTAGAAAACTGAGGCCTATTTGACTTAACACTCATATCGAGGAAAAGAATTAAAAAAAATAAAAAGTCCGACAAGGGCATTTAATAGGCCTGTCCTGCCCTCCCACCCACAGTCGTTTGAAGTCATTTTATATCCTTACCTCATGTGCTATCGTGACTTCCCTGGTGGCTCACATGGTAAAGCGTCTGCCTACAACGTGGGAGACCTGGGTTTGATCCCTGGGTTGGGAAGATCCCCTGGAGAAGGAAATGCCGACCCACTCCAGTATTCTTGCCTAGAAAATCCCACGGACAGAGGAACCTGGTAGGCTACAGTCCATGGGGTCACGAAGAGTTGGACACGACTGAGCGACATTTACTTTTACTACATGTGGTATCAAACAAGCAAATAATACCATATGCCACAGACCACGGAAATCCATTTACTAAAGGAAAATGTGTATCTAGAACAACTGCCATTAATTGAACCAGTAACTCTAAACAGAACTTTTTAAAGTACAAAATGTATTGTTAAGGGAAAACATTTTCAATTTTAATGTATTTGTTTTGTCACATTTCTTTCCTCAATGAGGTAAATGTAGTAAAGGCCCTAAAAATATAGCGTCCCCACTTTTATGTTGTATGTTCAGTCAGGAAAGATGAAGTAAAAACCGAGTTACTATACTTTATTGTACTCAATTACACAGAAATGTAATGTTCTATACTAATACAAAACAGTTCCGAGAACCCAAAGAAGTCATTTTTCCTCTTTCATTTAAAGAAATATTATTAACAAAAAAGGAGAAAAAAATCGCAGCAAATGTCTAACAACCTACCTTGACCCTCAGAAAAATGAGGGAGAAGGAAATAACTGACATGGGTAAAAATTCCAGATCCACAAGCTATTTTTAGCTAACTATTCTTAAAACAGGAAGATTTTAATAATGAAAATATGAATAGTGGCCAGAACCAATATCCTAAGTTGATAAGTGAAAAATGATGACAAAAAATATATAAAGCTCACTGTAAGTGTAAAACTGACTGGATGTTACTAGGAAAATACACTGTCTGGATTTAGATCCTTTGAATAACATTTTAAATTTTTCCATCTAAAGCTGCAAAAAGCACATCAACTTTCTGAAAATATTTCTCTTCAAAGCGTTTCTCACAAAAACTTCTGATAATCCAGTATCTGTAAAGGGAATATGAAAAATGCAACAAAAGTTCTTTAGATATATAATGATGAGTCCAATGTAAAGGTGCAGAAATGATGCCAAAACATCTTTTTATTCTTCTACTTTGGAGTCAAACTAATATGTACTGTCCTCAGTACCTTTTCATATAGAAACACTGTAGTTTACAAAGAAATACTTTAGTTTCTGCTATATTAAACTTTATAGTTCACAGAACCAACAGTCTCTGCTGACGTTTCATGGCAGAAATGAAGCTGGAATGACGCTAACCCACCAACAGTTGTTTAAAAGGCAGATATCCAAGAGAGCAAGAAAACGGCAGCAAGTTCAGCTCAACACAGCAAGCAAATACAAACACCTCAAAAATTTAAGAGACACTGTTAAAGAGTTCTTCTTTTTGGGCTAACATACAAAAATCCAGATACCTAAATATCTCATCGTTATTATATCAAACATAAAGCCCTAATCACAACTCTTTGTTGTGACAGAGATATTTCTCTTCCACCGCCTCATTCAGGAATAAAATTCGAGTCAGGTTCCATGATCACAGAAAAGGAACAAGTCATGGTAAGATTACCGAGGTAAGTACTGAGGCCAAGAGCCAAGAAATATCAGTCAAGCACATATAGGATAAAAATATTTGAATATATTATCAAGTACAAGTGGTAACAAAAGAGTCAAAGTAGATTTGGTGTCACAGGGATTAAACCCAGGAGCTAAGACAAAAATTGCACTAAAGATTTTAAGAACAAAGTGGTTCTGATGAAAATGGTGAGGACTTAGTGATCTGGGAAGGCTTCATGGGATGTAGAATTTAACTGCTCCAGATATGCAGATGACACCACCCTTATGGCAGAAAGTGAAGAAGAACTAAAGAGCCTCTTGATGAAAGTGAAAGAGGAGAGTGAAAAAGTTGGCTTAAAGCTCAACATTCAGAAAATGAAGATCATGACATTGTGTCCCATCACTTCATGGCAAATAGATGGGGAAACAGTGTCAGACTTTATTTTTGGGGGCTCCAATATCACTGCAGATGGTGACTGCAGCCATGAAATTAAAAGACACTTACTCCTTGGAAGAAAAGTTATGACCAACCTAAACAGCATAGTGAAAAGCAGAGACATTACTTTGCCAACAAAGGTCCGTCTAGGCAAGGCTATGGCTTTTCCAGTGGTCATGTATGGATGTGAGAGTTGGATTGTGAAGAAAGCTGAGCGCCGAAGAATTGTTGCTTTTGAACTGTGGTGTTGGAGAAGATTCTTGAGAGTCCCTTGGACTGCAAGGAGGTCCAACCTGTCCATTCTAAAGGAGATAGTCCTGGGTGTTCTTTGGAAGGAATGATGCTAAAGCTGAAACTCCAGTACTTTGGCCACCTCATGTGAAGAGTTGACTCATTGGAAAAGACCCTGATGCTGGGAGGGATTGGAGGCAGGAAGAGAAGGGGATGACAGAGAATGAGATGGCTGGATGGCATCACCGACTTGATGGATGTGAGTCTGAGTGAACTCCAGGAGCTGGTGATGGACAGGGAGGCCTGGCATGCTGCCATTCATGGGGTTGCAAAGAATCGGACATGACTGAGCGACTGAACTGAACTGAACTAAACTGACCTAAAGGTAGAATATGGGCAAGTTTGGGGAGAGCATTTTGTAATGAAAGACTCAGCCCCTGTACCAGCCTGAATAAACTAGATTAGGAATGAATGCAGCTGGCATGCTGGTTTGGGTGCTGCAGGGCTCAATTTCAACCCGAGCACCTAAGGATGAGAGTGACCAAAACCACAAAATTCTTTAATAAGAGAAAGGTACTCCTTTAATAAACAAGGGCTTCTTAAGGATGTGTTATGGCTCCGGCAGAGATGGAACTGGAGCACCTCAGGCAAAGGAAAAGCAGTAAAGAGAACACAGGCAAATGCAGGGCTTTAGGCTGCCAGCAGCACGGAGCCGTGGGACAGAATAAACTCAACTGCAAAGATGGTGGAGATTGATGCTGGAGACCACTGCTAGGCTCTGAAATTGGTAGAAAAGCAAGAAAGCAGAAAATGGGGAATAAGGAAATGACATATCTGCCTATACTTCAGGATTAATATGGAACACTTAAATAAAATGAAATGAATGGAAGAACACAGGATGCACCAAACAATTTACCAAGAAAGTGGATTTACTTTCCTATAAAAGGCATATATACCAATGGGATAGTCTTGATTAACTTTTCACATTTGTTGTAATTTGTTTTCTTAAAAAAAACAAAAACATATAGATAAAAGTGTACTGAAATTCACATGCTGCTGCTGAATGTGAAATACTAAAATAACTGGGCAGTATGTATCAAGAACCTTTAAAATGGTCTCATCCAGGGAATTCTGTGGCAGTCCAGTAGTCAAAGCTTCACGCTTTTTAGTGGCAAGATCCAGGGTTCAATTCCTGGTTGGCAAACTAAGATCCTGCAAGCTGCACAGTGTGGCAAAAAAAAAAAAAAAAATCCTACCTATTTTGTGATCCTGCCTTTAGGAACTTATTCATAGAAAACAATCCAAACATTTTGAAATTAAAAAAAGCACATATCAGCTTCTATCAAGAATCACTGTTTATAGAAGCAAACATAATATAAGACCATATGAATCCAGTATACCTGAATTCATTAAAAAATAAGACTTTTTTTAAAAATGAAGCTTACAAAGAGTCAGGAGTAAACATTAAAGCAAAAACGGCCATGTAAAAAGCTGTATTTAAAAATTTATCATCAATCACAAACTTGTAATGACTTTGCAAAAGCAACATAAAAATACTCAAAAGTGAACTGACCGGTCATAAATTAAATTCAAGTATCTCTCCCTACTTTAAACAAACAAACATAAAATTATCTAATGGAGGCACAGATTAGTCATTCAATGAAAACTAAGCATTTGATAACAGAATGCAGATACAATTCAATGAAACAAAAAATCTTGAAAATAAACAAGACTTCATGGTGACAATAAAACAGATGTAAATAATAGCAAAGTTCCAGACAAATGAGAACCTAGTCAACCAACTAACACCTGCAGATGATAAGATCAATAAAAATAACGCATTAAGACTCTTCACATGGGGAAAACTTGTATATACAAGAATTAGGGGAGATCACTGGGAAAAGAGATGAAACTCTCCACTACTTTGACAAAATAAAGGCCCTCTTAATAATTCTTGTAAAGTTCAAATAGGAAGTAAAAAATATATTGGGGGAGGGGAATGGGAATATTACAATAGAAATAATGTTTGAGTCATTCTTTGTTCATTCTATGAACTGACCTACAGATGCAACAATATATATTTCATTAAGTATAAGGTAAAATTAATTTAATTTTAATAGCTTATATTATTTTTATATCAAAATAAGGCCCAGATGCTGGGAAAGACTGAAGGCAGCAGGAGAAGGGGACAAAGAGGATAAGATGGTTGGATGGCATCACAGATTCAATGAATATGAGTTTGAGTGGGCTCTGGGAGCTGGTGATAGACAGGGAAGCCTGGCATGCTGCAGTTCATGGGGTCGCAGAGTCAGAAACGACTGAGCAACTGAACTGAACTGAAACCTTTTTCACCCTTCATGTGAAATTTAGGTCCCTAATTAAAACAGATTCACCGTAAGAAGACTTTTCCTATTCCAGTTATAAAAGGTAAATAATACTGTATTTTATGACCAACCTGGATAGTATATTCAAAAGCAGAGACATTACTTTGCCGACTAAGGTCCGCCTAGTCAAGGCTACGGTTTTTCCTGTGGTCATGTATGGATGTGAAAGTTGGACTGTGAAGAAAGCTGAGCGGTGAAGAATCGATGCTTTTGAACTGTGGTGTTGGAGAAGACTCTTGAGAGTCCCTTGGACTGCAAGGAGATCCAACCAGTCCATTCTGAAGGAGATCAACCCTGGGATTTCTTTGGAAGGAATGATGCTAAAGCTGAAACTCCAGTACTTTGGCCACCTCATGCGAAGAGTTGACTCACTGGGAAAGACTGTGATGCTGGGAGGGATTGGGGGCGGGAGGAGAAGGGGATGACCGAGGATGAGATGGCTGGATGGCATCACGGACTCGATGGACATGAGTCTGAGTGAACTCCGGGAGATGGTGATGGATAGGGAGGCCTGGCGTGCTGCGATTCATGGGGTCACAAAGAGTCGGACACGACTGAGCGACTGAACTGAACTGAACTGTATTTTAGCAAATTCAGTTATGAAAAAATAAAAAGTAGACATGAAAAGGATATAAACATAAATACCAGTAGTTGCCACTGAAAGGTGAGACTGTGGGTGGCATTTTTTCAAAGGGATAGAATAAACTAATACATTTGAAATGATACAAATAACACTAGTTAATAAACAAAATTTTGAACCATATGCTAAAATTATATTCATGGATTACTATTGCTTTTTGATCTATCCATTGACAATGAATTCTAAGTTATAAAAAAATCTCTCCCTATCATTTAAGAAATATATTCTGGGTTCCTATGATGTGAACACAAAATTGAATAATAAGCATTTGGTAAAGGCTCCCATGTGCCACTTCCTTCACTCCTTACTGTAATTCAACAAACTATTAGTTTCAGTATCTGGAGACTAAAATTAAATATCCTCAAGTTATAAAACTAAATAATGGATAAGCCATCCTTCAAACCAAGACTGTCTACAAAGTCCATGCTTATACACTTAGTTATGTGTTATTCTATAGATATAGATACAGCCTAAAATAACAAACACATTAACAGAAGAAATAAAAAAGCTACAGAAAGCACCAAAGCAATGCAGACAGGTGCACTGATGCTACAGCATGTGTCAGATGCTACAGGAGGCAAAAGAAAGGTTTTGCCAACCTTGGGATGGGAAAGAACACAGGCACAGTCAATATGGAGAGAAGATGATACCACTGTTTCAAAGAACACAAGAATCCCCAAATGAGGAGAAACATGTGGTAGAACCATTTCAGGCAGAGAGAATGATGCAGTTTTTTGGGAAACTACAACTATTATTATTTGGCAATTGCTCCCTGAAAATTTTAAGTGAACTTTCAGGTACAGAGATGGAACAGTCAAATATTTATTTATAATAGTAATGAATATTTAAGTATATATTTTAAATATTCGATGGTTTTTAACTCGTGTAAATATTACTCAGAAAGGTTTTTTTTCTCTCATGAAGCAAGTTTATTCAAATGTTTCACATGCATGTTGGTCATTATTGTATTCCATCAATAAAGCCACTTCATAAAGTCAGCTTTCCAAAAGATAGCATCTTCATTTTAAGTTGCCTTAGTTGTTTTATTTAAGTATATATGATATGGCCACAGAACTGTTATACAATTTTTTCATTCAGGTCAGTTAACTATCCCATTTGATTTTATACACATATCATCTCCACATTATAGTCAGCTATTGTTTTACTTTTTTTATGTGATTTTTAAAAGGCCTTAGAAAGACACTCAGTATTTGGAACTGTGAGGAATAATTGTAAAATTGGTGTTAAATGCCTTTGCCTTTTTTTTTTTTTTCCAACTACTTGCTACCACTGAATTCTAAAAATATCTGAAACTAAGCACTGATTGAAATCTTTTCAATTCATAATGTCATCACAAAGAATTCTATTCAAAACAGTCATTGAGATAGTCTCCTCTCATATGAGTGCAAGCGCTCTTTTCTGGGAGATCATTTCTTGAGAAGAATACCCACCTTATATTCTAGCAGTCACAGTATTTCTATATTAGCTTCTATCTGTACATAAGAGGAAGGGGAAAGAAACTCAAAATAAGTTTGATCTAGATCAGTGGTTCTCAGGCTGTGGGATGTATCAGAAGCTCCTGAAGTGATTAGATTTGTTTATTTCTGGGATCTGTCCTGCAATTTCTGACTCCACAGAATTGGGATAATCTGAGCTGCTGCATTTTTTAAAAGTTCCTGAGTGGTGCCAGTGTTGCTAGTCTGGACATCACACTTTGATCCAGATTTTGCCATACCTTGTTCATCATGTTAAGGGTTTGGATTTTATCCTTAGGCTATGGGTGTCACTGAGGAATTTCAAGCAGGGAAATGACATCATAAGATTCGTGGTTTTTAAAATACCACTCTTACAGCACTATGGAGAATGGAGTTTTCATATATAACATCTCTCATTGATTCTAATGCACATTACTTTTTTACATTTATAATTTCTGGAAGTAGGATGCATTTTTGCAACCATTGGTATATCACAGTTTAATAGGCAGTAAATTTTCTTTCTTAGTGGCACATAAAATAATGGTGCATTATAATTTGTTAAGTGGCTGATTCTCTGAAAAGTAATGTCATTTCTTCTCATGTTGCTGTTTAGATGCTAAGTCATGCCTGACTCTTTTCCCACCCCATGGACTGTAGCCCACCAAGTTCCTTTGTCCATGGGATTTCCCAGACAAGAATACTGGAGAGTGGGTTGCCTCTTCCTTCTCCAGAGTATCTTCCTGATCCAGGGATTAAACCCACATCTCCTCCATAAGCAGGTGGATTCTTTACCACTGAGCCACCAGGGAAGTAGCGTTCTATAAAAGAGAGAGTTTTATTTCTATTCTATAGATAAGGAAACAGATTTTAGGATAACGTAAGAGACTCAATCCAGACCACACAATTACGAAAAACCAGGTCCAAGATTAGAAAATGCAAAATCATTTGACACATAAACAAAGCATCCTTCCCATATGATACTGCTTATACTAATGACCTACAGTTCACACACCAGAGAAAGGAGATGAGGGCAAACCAGTGCACCGAAACACATCAACAGGAGCCAAGAAAGATTTTTATGGGCACCAGGTACGAAACACCAAATTTAAGAAACTAAGATGAATCTCTTCAAAACTTTTATTAAAAAACTGTAAATAAATGAAAACTGCTAAATGAACCACCTCCACAAATATAGAATCAAACAGCAGTTTGTGAACATGGTTTCTTTCACATCATGCTGCAAGATGCAGAATATGAAGGACATAATTTCTCTGAGGAGAGACACTGGTTTGAGGATTCACTTTAAATTATAGTAGATGATACCATGAAGTCAGGTTTCTGCCAAAACAGGCCCTGGGCCTGAAGAGCTGCCGGGACACACTGCATGACTGGCTTTCTAAGAGACGCTACAAGCCCAAGGTATTTCAGTGGCGAACAGAAATGACTCCTCAAAAAAAAAAAAAATTGTATGCTCTTGATTAAATTTGGTTTGAAAACCATGACTTTCTGAAATACCATTCTGTAGACAGCCAAATTATTCTTCAATTCTAATATTTAAAGGAGAAAATTAAAATAAAAAATCTAACAAGTACTATTGGTCATAACATTCTACATAGTCCCACTCCCTACTGCAGGTCTATTAATAAAACATTTACTAAATTCTACAATCTCAGCACATTAGAATATCTTGACTATGATAAGTGAAGAACTGTCACACAGATGCTGTCTACCACTTGGGTGCTTTATTAAATCCCAAGCCAAACTTTAAGAACCCAGGGAAACATGGCCAGAGCAATAAACAGAAGACGTTTCTATTTTTCCCGCTTGGCTTTAGGTTCATTATAAACATTTAAGTTCTAGACTGATTTGCAGAAATGCATTTAAGTGTTTATAAACAGCCAATAACAGGGGCAGTACATTCTGACAATTAAAGCACTTAAAAAGCTACCATATTATTAGGTTTGACACAACTCAGGAGCAAAATAACCCTGAGTTAAAGGCAAGGCATGTATCTAAATCAACCCCTGTGTCAAAATAATTAGTATTCCAAACTCCTCCAACCAGACAAAGAAATGATAAAAGGTTCTAAGGGCTGAATTATGCAGGGTAAACAATAGCAAAGCTCCATTACTTGTGACTCCAACTAGTGGCAATTAACAATCATTTTCAAGTCAAAGCAGATTCCCTTTAAATGTTCTACCTGTCTCATTTAAATTCTTAATAAATATCAAGATAAGTAGATCATCATTACTATTTTCATCATCAACATCATGCTGATGGTTTAAAAAAAAAAAAAAACTCAAACAGAAATCACCAAAAAGCATTGCCTTACCTTCCTGGAGTGGGAGATGTGGTCTGTTCTGCTCCCTGGAGGCTAGGGTACAAGCTCAGCTTGTAACACTCCCACTTTGAAAGAGTTAACTCAAGGATTCAGCAAAATCAAAGTGGGAAGGGTGGTGATGTGCGCAGTAGCCATGAGATCCCAAGACTGAGTCCGTGGCATGAGGCTATCTACTGCCTCTGTTAGCTGTTCTCTTTTCTGTTGTTCCATCACCTTCTTTAACCCTTCCAATTCTATTTCTATTTAAAATAGCCAGTTTGTATCACTTGGTACTCAGGAGCTTGACTGATAGGCTGCACCACTGCACCGTCTCCATTTTGGGGGGTTAAAAATAAACGAGTTTTGAAAACGTGTTCAGTTGTTTTGCTACGGTTTTAAATAACAAATAATTTCATTTAGTGGGCTTCCCTGATAACTCAGTTGGTAAAGAATTCACCTGCAATGAAGGAGATCCCAGTTTGATTCCTGGGTCTGGAAGATCTGCTGAAGGGATAGGCTACCCACTCCAGAATTCTTGCGCTTCCCTGGTGGCTCAGCTGGTAAAGAATCCACCTGCAATGCAGGAGACCTGGGTTCGATCCCTGGGTTGGGAAGATCCCCTGGAAAAGGGAAAGGCTACTCACTCCAGTATTTGGCCTGGAGAATTCCATGGACTATATATAGTCCATGGGGTCACATACAGTTGGACATGATGGAGTGNCACCTGCAATGCAGGAGACCTGGGTTCGATCCCTGGGTTGGGAAGATCCCCTGGAAAAGGGAAAGGCTACTCACTCCAGTATTTGGCCTGGAGAATTCCATGGACTATATATAGTCCATGGGGTCACATACAGTTGGACATGATGGAGTGACTTTCACTCTCACTTTCATTTAGTAGACAGCTGGAAGTAAGAGATAAGCACAGCGAAAAAAGTGACACTATTCATAATCCCACCACATAGACAGAAACAACCACAGCCATTTTGGAGCACACCTCTCCAAGCTTTCAGTGGAAGTGGACATCTTGACCCCAGAGCAGAAAGAACAGACACAGTGACCACACTGGAGATTCATTAAAGTCATTAAGCCAGGGCAGGGCAACCACATATTTCATCATCCAATTCACTCAGAGTGAAAGGGCTTCTTTCCCTCCTTCTCCTATTAATAAGTTAGCCAAGAAAACATACATAAATTAGGGTTATCCCTGGCCAATCCAAGTGTACACTTCCCCTTCATATCAGAATAGTTGCACGTACAGTTTAGGAATCCTTACTTAAGAAACAGTCCCAAAGAGGCCATGAATTACAAATTCTTACTCAGCAACTTATTTTTATAACTTGTCAAAAAGAGAAAACTAAAACAACAACAACAATAAAAAAGATGATGATGATGATGATAAACCCACGTTCTAACAAGTTGAAAATTTTAATGAAAAATTTCTTAAACAAAAACCTACAATATACTTAGCATTAAACAGTACAAAATATAGATCTCTTGCCTAAGTTAGAAAAAACAATGATACAATTTATCTTTGCATAGAACATCACCCAATTAAAAACACATACAGAATAAGACTTCATTCCTGATTATCAAGGCATCACTAAAGCAGTACATCCAGTTTTTCACACCCAAAATAAAAAACACATCTTTCTGGTTTTCCCTCCTATAATTGGGTCAGAGGCCTTAAGAAAGATAGAGGGGGGAAAGAGCCTGAATATCACAATACACTGTTTCAGACTCCTGGGAGCTGATAAGAAGTAATGGGATGAGAGCAGAAAATAAAAACATGATTAACAAAATCTAGTTAGACCCAGATATAGAAATAGTGCTATTCTATATATAAAGCAAGAGAAAAATATAAAGTATCTGAATACAGATTTAAATACAGATAAGTAGTTGATAAGAGTAAGAAAACCAGAGACAGTGAGCTTTTCATTTTTTCCCCCTCTTTAAACCAGAATCTTGCTTTGTAGCACCTTCACTTTTGGCTTTCTGATCTAGTCAGCAGCTTCTTCTTACCTACAAGCTACTGCCTTACCTCTTTTCTACAAGCGTTCTTTTGAAAATCAATCCTGCTTGCATTCCCCATCATCACGCATCATATTTTACCTAAATTCAATCTCTAGATCACATACATTGTACACAAATCTAAAAGGTCAAAAGTAAATTTTCTATAAACTTACCATTTTTATCCTTTTATGGATAATTAGTGAAATAATCATTTTATCTAGAACCAGTACGGAATGAACATACTTTAAAATATTTCTTCAAAATGAGTCCCAAGAGTACAGAAAAGGTATAAAAACCATGCAAGGCAACACACAATATTTCTAGTTTATATAGTTCCCTACATATAAATCCTGAACAGAAATTACAGTCAGGGACAAATGAAGGGAGAAGGGAAAAAAATGTTTTAACTTTAATAGCCTAAACATACACTGTAGTTCCAGAAAGTACAGGGTAAACTAACAGCTGATCTTTGAACCTCAATAGTCTCCAAAAATGGAAAGATTTCTGGGTGATGAGAATACTGTTTTGAAACAGCAATTTCTAAAGTACATTTTCTCCATGTGTTTTATTTTAAATATGCTCATGATTTGTTGCAGGACTTTACTACAAATGAAAATGTTTACTTGATATTTACTAAAATAGTTATCAAATATTTCTGTCAGATATATTTACTGAATATTTACTTAAGTGTTTAAGGTATTTAATAAAAGTAATCTTTGGCAGCACTACTCTAGTTCATGGTCTGTAACCTTTATTTTTATTATTATTTTGTCTCAGTTTTTTTAAATGTTCAAGAATCATTTTGTCACACTGGAAGAAGAGCTCAAAGGAAAGAAGATGCAAGAGCTCTAACTGAAAACAGAAATACAGTCAGAATACAAAATATTAACTATTAAGAAAAGACTGTATGGGAAAAATGGCATGTATTACTTTTGAAATTTTGCTCCTAAAGAATTCTAATCCTGATACCAAAATTTGATGGCGGCAAATTGAGGTATATAACAATCCTGAGGGGCTAAATCTAGACATTCCGGCTCTGGGGCATCTACCAGCTCCTAGACCATTTACTGAATTGCTATCTTGCCCTGAACTTCATGTAGATTATGCGCATTAGCTCCATATACATTATCTCAGTTAAAGCTCATAAATATACAATTGATATGCATTATTGGATTTGCTTTATACAGATACAAAAACTGGGGCCCAAAGAAGGTTACCTACTTGCCCAAGGTAAACAGAGCAAGTTAACTGATCCAAGCTGTACCAAAACTCTGCCCTGATTCCAAAACATGACAACTTCTCTATGCTGCCTTTCCTTTCCTGAAACATCACCAACCACTGCTTCCTGAGCACCCATTTTATATACATTACCTCCTGAAATCCTTACAACTTCATGTGAGGTGGGCATTATCATTTTTTTTAATAAAGATTAGGAAAATTAAGACCTAAAGAAGTTAGGTAGCTAGCTAGGATTTTACTTTCTGGTTCACTGCTGTAAAGGCCATAAACGCTTTTCAATATATCATGCTGCTTTCCAGTTCTGAAACTGAATAAACACATCAACACAAGAAGATCCCTCCCTTTACAGGAAAGAAGTATTCTATTTGGGATGAAGATCTAGTCAGACAGAATCTCTTGTTACCATGGCAACTCCCCTCTTCCTCTCTTCACAAGCCCCCTCACTTCTCTCAGCAAAATGACCAAACAACTTCTCAAGGATTATCATCAATTACTCCACTACCTCCTCTGTCAAACACATAATTGGAAACGCTTAAAGATAGCAGAAGGAAATCTTCCCCCTAGAAAAAGTCCTCAGCGCCACTCTGAACCCTGTATGATAACCTTATTCCAAGGAACAAATTAGGTTTGGTATATTTTTAAAATAAAAAAATGAAACGTTTCCCAATGTCACTTCCATCTTGTGCCATTATCGACCTGGTGAATGACAGACATTTCTAGGTCTGCTACTTCATCTGTAAAATCAACAGCATGATCTTGCATTTTAGAGCTCTAAGTTATCTGATATACATCCTCTCTTCCTTTGCCTGACTGGGGAAGAAAGAAGCTGGAAAGTGGGGTGGGTAGGTAGGGTGGGGGAACGTAGACTCCACAGTAATTAAAGCAAAATAACCATTATTAGCTTCTGATGTATACACAAAGATCTACTCAGAGACACACAAAGTCCAATCTGAAACAAGCAACAAAAAACAATCCGGAGTTTGTGCTTTGCCAATTCCAAAAGAATCATCTATTTTTAGTTCACATCCACTCAAGAGATGGCCTAGGCTGGTCTGCAGTAGCCAACTGAACTGCTGAACAGTCAACTTGGCTCACTAATGAATCTCTAAGGCAAGACAAATCTTCGGTCCTTAAGAGTACTATTCTGAAGTCAACCTTTGGCTTGACTGCATCCATAAATTCAATATAAGAAAAGAAAGCTAGACAGATTCTCAGTTTGCCAAGAAAGTAGCATTTCAAATATACACATTTATTCCAGTATCTCATTTCTTCTGGTATAAAAAGAAAGGTTGGCCAAGACTCCAAAGTGTGGACATCCTTACATCCCAATCTTAATTCTCCAAGTCAAACTGAGTCACTTTATAGCAGGGGGCTGTGAGAAGGACCAAAGGGGGCAAGATTAAAATTAAAATTGTAAAGTCACTTGCAAAACAACCTTAAATAACAATGAATTTAGGGCTGTGAACAAAGGTAAGAATTTCAATAAATTCTGGATTTGAGAAAAGGTATAAAACTTTATATTTCACTTTTAAAACTATCTATAAACTAAATCATTTCAATAAATATATGTGGTTCAGTAGATCACCTAAATTTAAATGTGAGAACCAGCCAATCAATGTTTTCTCAAACCAATCTAGGGAGCTTTGCCTAGTGTTCTGGATGCTGCTTTCAGTCAGACACAAAGGAAAGAACACTAGACAAAGTGGCAGTATCAGTTCAAGTCCCAACTCTGACATTAATTGAGTATGCCACCAGAGCTCCTAGCTCACGGGATATGCAACATCAGGGAGGTGTTTCCAGAAGCAGAGGGTACACCAGAGAGGCTGCTGGACAGCCCACTGACAGCAAGAGAGCCTTTGAGGTCTCTAAGGACAGGGAGGTGGGGTAAAAGAGCTACAGGAAGAACATACAGTAAAGCTTTTTAGAAGAAAGTGAAACAAGAAGATACTGGCCAGCTTTTTCTAATAAAAAAGACAAAAATAACTTTCTCTTAGAGAAAACTTTCTTCCTTGTTAGGAAAGAAACTTTAAAACTTTTATTCAAAAATAAACATTAAACACTTAAATCTATTACTATATGGGTCAGAAGACACTCTTGGTACCAGAAACCCAAAATTTGTCTCTCCCATCTAGTATAGAAATACAAACAGCATACTAATGAGACAAAAACGGGGAGAAAGGCCCTTAGGGGGAGAGAAGTACAGCTCAAAGCAGAGATGGCGCTTAAAAGGTCATGAGGTCAAGGCAAAGGAAGAGTCTATTAGGAAGATAAAAGGGTGAAAGCACCAACCGTGGCAGACCAGTAAGAATCCAGATGAGGGGCACCAGACTGTGAAAGACCTGAAGCTATACTGAAGAGTCTCTCAAGGAACATGATCCTGGAGGTGGTGCAAAGGGGAGAGGCCAGCAGAGGTCAGAAAGAAGGTCAGCATCTCAGGCCTGAGGCCAGGAGTGGCTGAAAAGAGAGAGAGCAGTGGGAGCAGACAGGACCTAGTGACCAAATGGATGTAAACTGTGAGGTAAATGAGATATGGTAATGCTGAGGCTTTTAAGTCTACAGAAAATTATAAACATTCCCTTTTAAAAATTAAAATTAGCAGAGTGACAAAATTTTAGAGCCAAAAGGGCCTTCCCTAGGCACAGTGGGCCCCAGAGTTGTAGAGCCTGGCAGGTAAGAAGTAACATGAGCAAGAAGTCTAGCATAGGTGACAGTGACTCCAGCAGCTGCTGAAAGAAAAGCCTGAAATTTACATACACATGTCAGCACAACATCACTATTTGCTGGAGTGACCTTAGGGATAAGGGACTTCCTTCTATCCTTGTAGAGGCCTCTCAAAGTTTCCTGTTGTCTTCTGTTTTCTTTCAAAGATATTTACAGTGCACTTATAAACTTACAGAGAGATAAGGTAATTTTTATCAATGACTCCAAAAGCCCTAAGGGCAACCATAAACAAAAGGCTTACTTATTCTTTCCCTCCCCCTACAAATACTTTTCAAATCCTAAAAGATGATGCTGTGAAAGTGCTGCACTCAATATGCCAGCAAATTTGGAAAACTCAGCAGTGGCCAAAGGATTGAAAAAGTCAGTTTTCATTCCAATCCCAAAGAAAGGCAGGGCCAAAGAATGTTTAAACTACTGCACTTATTTCACATGCTAGCAAAGGAATGCTCAAAATTCTCCAAGCTAGGCTTCAACAGTAGGTGAACCAAGAACTTCCAGATATTCAAGCTGGATTTAGAAAAGGAAGAGGAACCAGAGATCAAATTGCCAACCACCACTGGATCATCGAAAAAGCAAGAGAATTCCAGGAAAACATTTACTTCTGCTTCATTGACTACGCTAAAGCCTTTGACTGTGTGGATCACAATAAACTGTGGACAATTCTGAAACAGATGGGACACATGACCTGCCTCCTGAGAAACCTGTATGCAGGACAAGAAGCAACAGAACCGGACACAGCACAACAGACTGGTTCAAACTTGGGAAAGGAGAACGTCGAGGCTGTGTACTGTCACCCTGCTTATTTAACTTATACACAG
Source organism: Oreotragus oreotragus (assembly GCA_006410675.1). Taxonomy (NCBI): domain Eukaryota; kingdom Metazoa; phylum Chordata; class Mammalia; order Artiodactyla; family Bovidae; genus Oreotragus; species Oreotragus oreotragus. Next base: position 53,299 of record SJYX01006782.1, on the reverse strand, counting down.
AGTTCATCATCTGAAACGCTGGGCTGGGTGAAGCACAAGCTGGAATCAAAACTGCCGGGAGAAATATCAATTACCTCAGAAATATAGATGACACCACCCCCTTATGACAGAAAGTGAAGAGCGACTAAAGAGCCTCTTGAAGGTCAAAGAAGAGAGTGAAAAAGTTGGCTTGAAACTCAACATTCAAAAAATGAAGATCACGGCATCTAATGTCAAACTTCATGGCAAATAATGGGGAAACAACAGAAACAGTGACAGACTTTATTTTCTTGGGCTCCAAAACCACTGCAGATGGTGACTGAGACATGAAATTAAAAGATGCTTACTCCTTGGAAGAGAAGCTATGACAAATCTAGGCAGCATTTTAAAAAGTAGAGACATCACTTTGCCAACAAAGGTCCATATAGTCAAAGCTATGGTTTTCCAATAGTCATGTATGGAGTTGGACTATAAAGAAAGCTGAGAATTGAAGAATTGATGCTTTTGAACTGTGGTGTTGGAGAAGACTCTTGAGAGTCCCTTGGACTGCGAGGAGATCCAACCAGTCCATTCTGAAGGAGATCAGTCCTGAATATTCATACATTGGAAGGACTGATGCTGAAGCTCCAATACTTTGGCCACCTGATAAAAAGAGCTGCCTCATTGGAAAAGACCCTGATGCTGGGAAAGACTGAAGGCAGGAGGAGAAGGGGAAGACAGAACGGCATCTAATGTCAAACTTCATGGCAAATAATGGGGAAACAACAGAAACAGTGACAGACTTTATTTTCTTGGGCTCCAAAACCACTGCAGATGGTGACTGAGACATGAAATTAAAAGATGCTTACTCCTTGGAAGAGAAGCTATGACAAATCTAGGCAGCATTTTAAAAAGTAGAGACATCACTTTGCCAACAAAGGTCCATATAGTCAAAGCTATGGTTTTCCAATAGTCATGTATGGAGTTGGACTATAAAGAAAGCTGAGAATTGAAGAATTGATGCTTTTGAACTGTGGTGTTGGAGAAGACTCTTGAGAGTCCCTTGGACTGCGAGGAGATCCAACCAGTCCATTCTGAAGGAGATCAGTCCTGAATATTCATACATTGGAAGGACTGATGCTGAAGCTCCAATACTTTGGCCACCTGATAAAAAGAGCTGCCTCATTGGAAAAGACCCTGATGCTGGGAAAGACTGAAGGCAGGAGGAGAAGGGGAAGACAGAAGATAGGATGGTTGGATGGCATCACTGACTCAATGGACATGAGCTTGAGCAAGCTCCAGAAGATGGTGAAGGACAGGGAAGCCGGGCATGCTGCAGTCCACGGGTTTGCAAAGAGTCTGACACGTGACATGACTGAGCGACTAACCACCAACAACAACAAACACATTTTACAAGACAGAAAAGCGAAGCACAGACTGGCCCTATAACCGATCTCCCAGCACAGAGAGGAAAGATCAACCAAATAATGAGTGTGGTATAGGGCGGCTTCAATCTGACACTTCAGTAGATTTTAGGTAGCGGTGTAAAGCAGGCAGCTGGATATATATGTCTGTAGCTCAGAAAGGAGAACTGGAGGTGTAAGTTCAAAAGTCTGCTCACAGATGGTACCCAACACCATGGAAACATGAGAAATGAAACGTGAGAGATGAGATCATCTTCAGAGAGAGAAAGCAGCAAGAAGAGCACAGACCTTGGACAGAGACTCTGAGGAAGGGCCAGCATATGGATCAAGAAGAAATCAAAAAAGAAACTGAGACAGATCACTTTCACTTCATCTTCTATTCTAACTTCTTCACTAACCAAAGAAACCTTCTGTATTAAGCCTATCTGTTTCAGAGCCAGATATTTTGAATACTGAAGACATCAACTATAAATTTTACCAGTGTTGAGAGGTGGCCAGTTAGTGACAACAATCTTTCACTTGCCTAGAACTGTCAGGAGAAAAGGGACCCCATATGAGTGAAATCTGCTGATGAGAACCATTTCCAGATAAGAGAAACTTTCCCTTTATGTGAATGGTTTGTAGCTCAAACGCCTTCTAGAATCAGGTAGTTGAGTGTGAAGTACTATGATACACAACAGTAAATCAGGACGAACAATAGAGTATTAGACAGCAAAAGTCTGAATTCTGTCTGTGTGTCCTAGTTATATTTGCTCAAAGCAAAGGTTAGCACTCTTAATTTCTTTCCTTCTTGGTTGCTTGTATGTTGAAGTCAGTGGAGAAAGAAATGAGTACAAACTCAAAATGCATGAAACCTGACTCAGGACACCTACTACACAAAAATACTCAACACTGTCAGATAATATGTAAGCACAGTTGTTGGAGCTGCAAAATATAGCTTTAGGAGGACCTCTTTGACTTAACTGAGGTATGACACTGTTAAAACATAACATACTGGTTTCTTATCTATAAAGTGCGAATAGAACCATCTATAGTATGCATCTGTAAGGATTTCTTGAAGAATTAATAGTGAATATGAAAATGTGCTATAAAACAAAAGGCATTTAATATTACTTCTTCCATGCTCTGGCTTGAGCAGATATTAAAGAAGAGTACTAGTATAATTTAAAATAATCATTCTTGGTTTTCTTAAGAGAAGGTAACTAGGCAAACCAATTGCCTTGTGCAATGTTCTAAGACTCCAAATTTCTTAACTTTATAAACACTGAAAGTTTACAAGAATCCTATCTGGACCCTTAGATGAATCACTTCACTATTTCAGGCATTGGCTTTTCTATTGCAGAAAATAATGGTGGAGGATAAACTGGATCTCTAATTTCCCTTCTTGCTATGATAATTTTCATCATTACATTCAGCCATATAAGCCTAGTCAAAAAAAAACAAGTTAAACGCTTTTGATTAGTTAATAAAAACAAATTCTTATAACTGAGCCACATCATTCATAAGTACACTTCTACCTTTATCATCTCAACTATGATACATTAAAGTTAGAGAGAAAATAATACTTTTGATAATGTGATGATTGCTCCAAACATTCCTTTCAATAAGCCTATGACTTGGAATAAAATGAGACATGACAGTAGATCTTCAATTTCTTCACATGAGCTCTTGTTGTCTATGTGCTTCTCAAAGCATGTGCTTCTCAAAGCATGTGCTTCTCAAAGCATGAGGCTATCATTGAGCTAAATGTTATTCTAGTGTTTAAATTTAAATACATTAATCTGTACCACATGCACTTAAATGCAAAAAGTGCAAGAAAAGAACCAGTGATGTGCTCTATGACTAGAAAAAGGCTGCTATGGGCTGTGTTACTGGGGGACATGATGTCAGTCACTCTACAATTTCACATTTGCAGATATAGAGGTTTTAACTTACATGCACGCAAGGAGCAATGCCATTGAACAATGCCATGGGAATTTAAACGTTTAGAATTACAAAAAGCACCAAATCACATCAGGTAACTAGAGAGAGCCTCATCTTTAGAAAAAGTCAACTTCTGTGGATCCACTTTTAAAACATTAAATTTGAAGAATTTCTTGGAAAACACTTGATTTGCATTCACCTAAAAATATTTCTACAGATACTTCATAACATCCAGTCCTAAGAATCAGAAGGCCTTTAATGTTCTCCACAAAAATCTGTGATTCCTTTAAACAATCAGGTAGGTGAAACAGCAGGAAGTTTTACTACTATGAAAATCAGTTCCTTTTGCCATCAGTCATTAAATACATTAATGTAACTCAGAGAAACAAAGTTTCAGGGGACAGTGAAATAGGGGTCACATTGCCACAAGGAACATAGCTGACCTCAGGGCAGCAACAGTAGCAGAAGCTCCTTGAGGGCACATGACCGTGGAGGAACAGAGCGAGAAGGAACTGGACACTGCACAGGGCTCATTACACCCAAACACAAACTCTTGATTTGTTCACTTTGAAGTAAATACTTGCATCTATAGTGAAACAGAAGTATACCAAAGTACCACCATAGCAATAAATCCATCAATACACTCTTTTCCTTCATCTACAAAAGCCCAGAAAGCGACTGAACTGAACTGAAACTAAAGAGAAAATCACATATAACAGACCAAGGTGTTGAACTGCATCACAGGCAGCCAAGGATTCTGCTAGAGAAGTCTTTCATTTATTCAAACACAGACTGTCAAATTATAAAAGCAAACATTTAATCTCTTAAGAAAATGACTGAGCTCAGCAACAAAATAAAAAAACTTTCTCCCACAATTCTGTATTTAATTCCATCAGACTTCCTTTTTCATAATGAGTATAATTTTTTTTCATGAGTATAATTTTGTATGCAACATAGCTGTAAACTTTCTTCAGCCTTGCATTAAACAAAGGCTCCTCCTCCTAATGAAGGATTATCTTGACCCCTAACACAGAATGCCCTTTTTCATTCAGAATTCAGGGGGTACTATCACAATCAATACAAAACTGTTAAGGGGCAAAAAGGCTAGTGAAGAGGACAAGAACAGATTCTGGAGGAGGGAAGGGAGCGCCTGGTAGCATGTAGGGATCCCCAGACCAGGGACTGAGCCCATGCCCACTGCAGTGCAAGTGTAGTTTTAAACCACTGGACCGCTACGGAAGTCCTTGGATTTTGTTTAAATTCTGGCTAAAACAAGGCCAAGAACAATCTGAGAATAATCTGTGTATGTGTGTATGTGTTAAATACCTCAAACCATAAAATCAGATGGAGCACAAACTTGGACACCGTTACGTTAGTACAACATTAAAAAGAGGACTCAACATTTAGTTAAGTGGTGCAATGGCAAATAATTAAGTGATTTTTTTCTGCACTTAAAAGAGAAAGAGGAACTAAAAACACCTTTATCAAAAGACAAATAACTAGTGAATGCCTTTGTATTATCAATTTGAGTTCAAGTAAAAGAAATTCTTTTACCCATACACTGTAATATTGTCAGCATAAAAAGCAAAATAACAAGAAAATGGAAAGGGATAGAGCACAGGTCAGGAAAGAAAAATAATAAAGAAAATACTACTCTTTTCTAAATGAAAAAAGAAAGGTTAAGACAACAGAATTCATTGACATTTCCATCTGAAAATATTATTCAGTGGTTATAAATTTTAAGCTAAAATTAAATAAAATTTAAAATTTATTCTTTAGTCATGAGAGCAACTTATCAAATGCTCAGTAAAGCATAACCACATTATAGAACCTTCCACCACTACAGAAAGTCCATTTTACAGGCCTGGCTTAGTGTATTTTAGATAAATTATATAAGTGAAGTTTTACATATACACCATACAAAGACTTCTGTCACAAACTGTTGACAGAAAGTTTTGAGGCAAACATTTTATATTTTAATATTTCATATTCATGATTATTGGGTATCCTGCAATCATGATCAACCATATATAACACAGAAAAAATACTTAGGGTCCAACAGGCAAACTATCTATCTTTAGAGCATATCTACCTATCCAAACAAATACGGTATCACCTCCTTTTACAGCCTTGAAGAAAAATGTATTTCATAGCCTTTAAAAAAAAAAGCAGAGTGTGAGTATGCTTTCATTTTTTTAGGGTATTTATTTATTAAGAAAATTTAAAAGAGGTATAGTAGATTCACATTATTCTGTTAGTTTCTACTGTACAGCAAAGTGATTCAGTTACATATATATTTATATATAAACATATACATACTTTTATATACATATATATATACTTTAGATGCTTTTTCAGTTTCTCTACCTTTATAATTTATTGCAAGATAGTGAATATAGTTTCCTGTGCTATACAGGACCTCATTGCTTATTTTTTATTTTTTATTTAATTATTTTAATTGGAGGATAATTACAACATTGTGATGGTTTTTGCCATACGTTGACATGAATCAGCCATGGGTACACATGCGTGATTGTGCTTTAAACAAAAAAATTATTTATTTATTTGGCTGCACTGAGTCTTAGTTGTAGCATCTAGTTCCCTGAGTGTGTGTGTGTGCTAAGTCACTTCAGTCATGTCCGACTATTTGCAATCCGATAGACTATAGCCCTCCAGGCTCCTCTGTCCATGGAATTCTCCAGGCAAGAATACTGGGTGGGCTGCCATTTCCTATTCCACTAGTTCCCTGACCAGGAATTAAACTGGGGCCCCTGCACTGGGAGTGCAAATTCTTAGCCACTGGACCACCAGGAATTCCTGACTGCCTCTTGGTAATCCTCCCAGCATAAAGGAATTCATCTGCCCTCTCTCACTCAAATGGAAAACACTGCTATAATTTTTTTACCCATTTCCAGAACAAATGAATTATCAACTCTACATGCTACAACCTTCAAGCCTAGAAGATAAAATGTTTCTTTTAACTTCCTTAAAAGACCTTACTTTTAGCCTTATGGAGCATGTATCTGTTCTCAGCATGGGCAGAACACCTCTGTTACTGAAACTTTTCCATGATTCTTGTAAACTATAGCATAAGAGTCTAAACCCTTACTGCTACATAGAAGAGTCCTTTCCATCAGGGTACAACATCTCTCTCTCACCTATTTTCCCACCCTTTCTTCTACCTCATTCCAAGCCATATGCAATTATTTAGAGCTCTCAGATGGTCCCACACATTTCATCTCACTCTGACTTCTCCCATGATAATTCTAGGCTAACCTAAGGATTTGGACTCCTCTTGTACAAAGTATACCCTTACCCTTACTCCTCCCCAAAGATTCAAATTCCACCAAGAAAAGTGCATTATGTCAAAGGGAAGATCTTGAATGAAAAGATGATTAAATTTTGCAATTGTCAGTGAAGACTTACTGCATATCCACAAGGCCCTGGTTTAACAAGGAAGGTTAGAGAATCTTAATCCTTTTACATTTTTTTAACAACTAAAAAGAGAAAAACCAACCATCTGTGTTGAAGGTTATCTGTCTGGAGCGAGAAGCTTGGATCATTTAATTTCTTGAAATCTCTTACAAAGTTAAGATTCATTAGCATGAATACTAAGTACACTCAAGGAATTTAATAGGTGCCTAAGTTTTTGGGGGGGCTCCAAAATCACTGCAGATGGTGACTGCAGCCATGAAATTAAAACACATTTATTCCTTGGAAGGAAAGTTATGACCAACCTAGATAGCATATTAAAAAGGAGAGACATTACTTTGCCAACAAAGGTCCGTCTAGTCAAGGCTACTGTTTTTTCCAGTGGTCATGTATGGATGTGAGAGTTGGATTGTGAAGAAAGCTGAGCACCGAAGAATTGATGCTTTTGAACTGTGGTGTTGGAGAAGACTCTTGAGAGTCCCTTGGACTGCAAGGAGATCCAACCAGTCCATTCTAAAGGAGATCAGCCCTGGGTGTTCTTTGGGAGGAATGATGCTGAAGCTGAAACTCCAGTACTTTGGCCACCTCATGTGAAGAGCTGACTCATTGGAAAAGACCCTGATGCTGGGAGGGATTGGGGGCAGGAGGAGAAGAGGACGACCGAGGATGAGATGGCTGGATGGCATCACTGACTCGATGGACGTGAGTGTGAATGAACTCCGGGAGTTGGTGATGGACAGGGAGGCCTGGCGTGCTGCTGTCTCTTATACACATCTAGATGTGTATAAGAGACAGCACGTGCAAAGATGAAGAAGCTGCAATAAGACGGTAGGAGGGACACAATCACGATAAACTCAAATCCCATGCTCTCCAAGAGGGCAGCCCACAAACTGGAGAACACTAATACCAAAGAAGTTCTACCATTGTTGTAAAGGGCCTGAACNATGGTGATGGACAGGGAGGCCTGGCGTGCTGCGATTCATGGGGTCGCAAAGAGTCGGACGCGACTGAACTTAACTGAAGTGAATACAACAATCTACTGAGTCTTATATCTTGTTAAAGTTGATCGTACAGACTTCACTATCACTCACAAACAACACCAAGGGTACCACAACAATGTCTGACTTTACTAGAAGGAAGAGACAAGGAGCAAAGAGACTAGTAAGTTGACATTGCCTAGCACATTGCCTAAAGTCATCTATAAAACACTCAAAAAGAAACTAATACATAAATCCCAAATGAGGGTGTAAGCAAAAAAGTTTGTCATAAGAAAAACTGCATATGTTAAGTGTAAAATATTAATTCCTAAATAATTTGTCAGTATGACACTGGTTTTTCTTGTTGGTGGTGTTATTAATATTAACATACATCTGCTTGAATTTTAGACATACATTATGCTGAAACAAAAGTTAACCTTAAAAATATTAATAATAATAACCAAACTTTAATGATAAAAGCATAACACTTTGTTTTCTTTTTAATCTGAATATTCTAAAATGAGTAAGTGTATCTTCTGAGATACATGGGAAAGATTGTTAGATAATAATAATCATAATTAAGGCTTGATTCTCCTGCATAAATTAGTATATTTTTCTTTATAGGTAATAAGAGCAATGTTACATTTTTTCCTTTAGTTTGCCTGTTAGAAAACATAAGACCAAATCTGTTAGTCACCTTCCCCAGAAGTTGCACAGCAAAACACCACCTGCTGCTGCTGCTAAGTCACTTCAGTCGTGTCCGACTCTGTGTGACCCCATAGACGGCAGCCCACCAGGCTCCCCCATCCCTGGGATTCTCCAGGCAAGAATACCGGAGTGGGCTGCCATTTCCTTCTCCAATGCATGAAAGAAAAAAGTGAAAGTAAAGTCGCTCAGTCTGTCCGACTGTTAGCGACCCCATGGACTGCAGCCCACCAGGCTACTCCGTCCATTGGATTTTCCAGGCAAGAGTACTGGGGTGGGGTGCCATTGCCTTCCCCGAAACACCACCTATCTGTGTGTATATCTGAATTTCCTCCCTCGTAACTTTCTACCCTGACATGTATTTTCTCTGACCCTTTTCTATTGCATTGTAGGTATTCTGCATGCGTACGTGCTAAGTTGCTTCAGTTGTGGCCGACTCTTTGTGACCCTATGGACTGTCACATGCCAGGAGTCCTCTGGGACCCTCTCTGTTCATGGGATTCTCCAGGCAAGAATACTGGAGTAGGTTGCCTTTTCCTCCTCCAGAGGATGTTCCCAATCCAGGGATCAAACACCCTTCTGTCTAACTAGCTTTAAAATGCTTTTTATGGGGAGAGATGGAAGCAAAGAGGAAAAAGGAGGAAAGGATGAAGTGGCAGTCATTCAAACAGAGCATTGTTCGACCTCTGTAACTTTCAGATTACTTATTATAGTTTAAGTTCCATCTGAGAAATGCGTCTCTTTTGGAGGTCATTTCTACTCTAAATCAGTTGATATCTCATGGAATTTGAGGCATCTTATTAGCATGTGGTTATTGGAGGGGAGGTCATCAGTATTTCTGCATATTTGAAATGTCAAGAAAACCTACAAATACATGCCTTAACAAGACAATTGTTTGACTTATATTCTATAGACAATGCTTAGTACTCATATGACTTGAAATTCCTTGAAAATAAATCTGCACAGGTCTGTGGCTCACAAATTGTAAATCCATGTGCTACAGTACAGTAGAAAAAATGTTTACCATGAACTGAATTTAGAAAACAGATACTCTTTCTTAAAAAAAAGACTGGTACAAGTTTCTGCTTTGTTTTGTTTTCTAATCCGCACTCTCAATTAAAATGAGACACTTTACATGAAAACAAAATTTTCAGCTTTTCCTGAAAATCACACAAACTCACACAACTTGGTCTGTATTTCAGCACGGCAGCGATCAGCAACAGCTGATCAGTGCCATCTCTTTAGATGGGGTTGTGGCTGCCAGTCTGTTAAAGTCCCCACCAGGCCCTCATTGCTCCTTTACAGCGGCCTTCAGTAGACAATTATGTTTGCAACCCTTCACCACAGCTATAGTCTAACTATACATTCCTCAAAAATGCAACTATTGGTTATTTATAATCCTTTCAAAGAGTGCTAATGGCCTCCCACCATAGAGTCATTCATGATGCAGTAACTCAGCATTGCACACCCAACAACCAGGGTATGTCAGGGGTAAACCACCCACCAAAATCTCTTCTGCTTTTGTGTTGCCATTGCTGCTCCCTGGTCTCCCAATAACTGACTGGCTAGCACATGGCAGCTGCTGATACATGTTGGCTGGATGACCTGAGGAGGAGGAGGAGGATGTTGTTCAGTTGCTCAGTCGTGTCCAACTCTTTGTGACTCCATGGACTGCAGCACCTCAGGCTTCCTTGTTCTTCAATATCTCCTGGAGTTTGCTCAAACTCATGTTCATTTAGTCCAATGATGCCATCTAACCATCTCATCCTCTTTTCCAAGAACTGAGAATGGATGGATGACAAATATAATCTATGCCAAAGTTAGTCTTAATTTCTTCCAACTAGTGGCACATTAATTTCTGCCTCAAAGGGATCTGCAATATGATTGCTTAGAATTACCTTTTTTAAATTATTGCCACTGCAGCTCATATTAGTTAAAAACTTCCCTGAACTACCATTTTGGGGGAGGGGTTCCCAAAGTGAAGAGGAATTGCCACTGCTGGCACATAAAATGCTCTGAGATGACACTTTGGACTAGGTATTGAATCACATACTGAGAGAAGAACCCCTCTCCCAAGGCTCTTTAAATTTATCAGAATAAATCAAAGAGCAAGCCTCACTTTGGTCCTCACACATATTTAAGCTCTTTTATGACACCGGCCAATTTAATTTCCCTTGTAAACAGAAAAAGCATATGGCTCAGGCCTGAAGGCTTTATCAGACAACAGAATCTAGACATAATTTAATAGCAATTGTTTTTAAAGGCAATTGATACTGGTTCTCCCATTCTGGGAGGGGTACAAAGATTCCCTTTAAAAGAAAATCAGCATTTAAAAAGGATTATAAAATTTTGTGTTTTTATGTTATGTATTTTATCACCGTAAACAATTAAAAAAGCAAAAAACAAGATGTTAACAGCAGAAGGTGACGTGTAAACCATGACAAAAAGCACCAAGATGATATTTGAAATACTAACATTTGGAAATAAAAGGCTATATGGCTTGATAGTACCAGTTCAGAACCAAGATGGAACATGTTCAGATTTACTTTAATTTCTATTTTGCATTAAAATAAATGTAAATATATATAATAATAAACTGTATTTTTTTGGTGATAGGAAAAAGCTAAGATTTGTAACCCTGACATTAAGAGTTAAATTAGCTTAAGGCAAGGAAACCCACTCTAGTATTCTTGCCTGGAGAATCCCATGGATAGAGAAGCCTGGCGGGTTACAGCCCATGAGGTTGCAAAGAGTTGGACATGACTGAAGCAACTTAACACACACATATACTTGATCATATGATTTATATATATATATATATATATATAATTGACTTAATCTATGCCAATACCATAGAAAATGGTATCTCCCTACACCAAAAAAAAAAAAAAAAAAAAACCAACCTCTGCACAAAGTTCATAATTTATAAGCTGAAAATGATGACATAAAAAATATTTTGTGATGAGAGCACTTCTGCATTTGAGATCATAAGCTGGGGCTAATAGTAAGTAAACCAAATGTCACTGAAATGCTACAAAGGAAAGATGCATGGTTCTGTAATGGCTTATAATAGGCATAATTTGACTGAGACAGGGCTTCCTTGAGATGAGATGGTTAGGAGGTGCAAAATAGCAAGGCAGGAGGAACATGCCCAAAATGGAGGAGTCTGAGGCTAGGCAGAAGAGTACCAGTGCTCAATGGCCCAGGTATGGCGTTCACCTTTAGGCCAAGAACAACAGGAAGACAGCAGAAGAGTCTGTAAAGTGGAGTTACCTGCCTGAGAAGATCTGCATTCTGGAAGGTTTGAAATGGCTGTAATATGGCAACCCTCTCAAGAGGCATCAGAATACAGAATCAAAGTTTAAATAGGTAACAAATTAACAAAATAACTTAGGAACAACTACACTTAGACCTAAACATATAAAAAATGTCATAATTTCTTCATCAGACCTATGGGGCCTACCTTCATCAAGGGTTTTAAAGTAGCAAGGACTAGAACTCTAGGGAGAGGTTCTCGGGGCTGGGGTGGCTGAGTGTCAACAACTGTGGGGCTCTGCTCACTTTCTTGCTTCCCTGTTCATACTTTTCTTTTTTCATGTTTTGCATGAAAGGTTTCACATAAGGTTCAGCTGAAGGAATAATTTTGTTACTAAAACCAAATCTGAAAACTGATGTTAACACCTATGGTAACACCCAGGTAAAAGACTAGAAGTCATGATCGGGAGAGCAGTACCTCAGATGGCTATATCCTCTGGTTCTCGTTTGGTCTAAACTTCTCATTCTGATATTCTTCCTAAGTATCTTTGCTGGTGGTTTAGCCGCTCAGCCGTGTCTGACTCTTTATGACTCCATGGACTGTAGTCCACCAGGTTCCTCTATCAGTGGGATTTTCCAGGCAAGAATACTGGAGTGGGTGGCCATTTTCTTCTCCAGGGAATCTTCCCAATCCAGGGATCGAACCCAGGTCTCCTGCATTACAGGCAGATTCTTTACCGACTGAGACACCTTAGGAACTCAGAAATAGTCCCCTATCCGATTCTAGTCCTCTTCAAAAAGGTTCAAACTCTAGGTCACCCTGGCACATCCACCAGAATGCTAAAAGAAATAGGAAGTAAGGAGAGAAAGGGAAAGGGAAGGGAAGGGAAGAGAGAAAGAATGTACAGAAGCCAGCTGGCAAAGACCTGGAGCACAGCTGGTGGGAGTGCAGATTGGCACATTTGCTTCGGAAAGTTGGCAATATCCACCAAAGCTCAGCAACTGCACTCCTAGGAATACACGCAACAGAAATGCTATGCAAAGGTTCATTCACCAAAAAGACATGTATACAAATGCTCACAGCAGCACTACTTCTAATAACTATCAGCTGCAAACATTCCACAAGCTCATCAATAGTAGAACAGATTATTTATCTACTGTTAGGTATATTCATATGTTGAATACTGTACAGCAATGAGACTGCATCAATTACAACTACACAGGAAAACACATATGACTCTCACATAGGAAACACTGGGAGAAGACAGACGAAAAGAGTATGCAGAGTGTGTGTGTATGTGTGTACACATACATATATTACTCAAAAAGAGATGAAACAACTGACTAGTCATGTACACAAACAATTTCAACTTCTACCTTAATACTAAAGCCCAAAATTAATCACAGACTTAAATATTAAGAGCTGAAAATTTCTATATGCAAATCTAGAAGAAAACCTTAGTGACCATGGACTTGGCCAAGATTTAGATACAATACATAAACTACACAAGAAAAGAAAAAAATCAAACTGAATTTTATAATGATCTGTGATCTACACACTTTCCCATATACAACTACAATTTAAATACTACTAAATAATAAATAAAAGCAGAAGAAAGCATAAAGACAGAAGAGACGAAAGACAACCCAGTAAGCCAGAGTTATCTCATCTCAGCACTCAAGAAAAATGTCTCAAATGCTTCTATCCTGCAAATACAGAAACAAAGCCAAGAATGTCAGAGTGACAGGTGGGAAGGGGAAAAGTAGTGATCATTGAGGCCCATCTATCCTTTGTATTGGAATGGGGAGGGGATGGGTTCAACGAAGAGAGAATCTTATAAAATTTGGCTCTCCTCTCACAACTACTTCACCACAGCAACAAGGAGAAAAATAATATCAGAGCAAATGAAAGACCCCTTCATCCTGGATCATTTTCCACTGAACATCCTTAACTTTCCTCTCTCTTCATATGGTGATATACTTATTTATTCTTTCCCTTCCATTCTCCTGATTCTTCCAGACTTCTCTTTTTGCTTTCTGCAACCACGCATTATTATCATATGCCCTTTTTCTCTTCACTGAATAGGCTCCAAAGTAAGAAAAGGAACTAAAATATATACACAAAAATAGCACAGATTCGCAACTTCCCTGGTGGCCCAGTGCTTTAGACTCCACACTTCCAATACAGCAGGTACGGGTCCCATCCCCGGTTGGGGAATTAAGATCCCACATGCCACACAGCACAGGTTCTTTATGTATTTCAAATGCCCTTATATGAATGGAGGGGCAACACACCAATCTCCATCACCTCTTACCAACTCTGTCTACATAGAATTGGTAGAATATAGGCCACAGCATAATTATTTTTATGATACTTTCTCCCTCTCCCTTTCTCTCTTCTTTAAAAGGTAGCTAGCAATTTGCCAAGTATGTGCTAGCTTTGTGGGATGCTAAAGATCTAGGATACTATTTATCTATTCCAATATAAAGACCCCTTTTGACAGCAAAAAAAGAAAAATAGTAAGAAACACATGCACAACAAGAAATGGTCCTTTTAGTATCCATTTCCTGAAAAGGAAATGGATTTCCTACAAGGCACTGACACTCCTTTAATTTCTGAGTGACTGTGAACCTTATCAATCACATCATTCATTCACATTTTATACAGCAGATATGGGCAATGCTTACAGCAAATGCAGATTCTCAGCTTCTCAAGCCCCTTATCTCTTACCTCCTCAACTCTTTCTGAACTCAGCCTAGATGGACTGGGGATCACAGCTCTCAGCACTCTGGGCTCAACTCTTCCGCATTAAGTATGGTCTGAATTTGTTCATGAGCCCACTGAAGAAGCAGTAATAGATTTTGAAAAAACTTGTAGTAGAGCAAAATGCTTTCTGTTCACTCAGGACCTTTCTGGGGATGATTTATCAGAGTCCTTCCAACGGCACCCCACTCCCTCACACACACTTTCTCCTCACTTAGAACTAGTATCTGAAAATGTTTAATAAATGATCATCTACAAATGTTGAATAAATGATCATTATATTTGTTCCTAGGTATTATCATTATTACCATCCTCTTCTTCCCCACCGACTGTAACCCCATAAATTTCCACTTCCCTGGAGTGTTCTAGCTAGGAAAAGGCAAGAAGAAGCAAATATCTGAAAACTTAATTTTTGCATCAAATAAATACGCATGGCTTTTTCAAAAAACAGTAAGTAGCAGTAGCGGAGAAGGCAATGGCACCCCACTCCAGCACTCTTGCCTGGAAAATCTGATGGACGGAGAAGTCTGGTGGGGCGCAGTCCATGGTATCGCTAAGAGTCGGACACGACTGAGCTACTTCACTTTCACTTTTCACTTTCATGCATTGGTGAAGGAAATGGCAACCCACTCCAGTGTTCTTGCCTGGAGAATCCCAGGGATGGGGGAGCCTCATGGGCTGCCGTCTATGGGGTCGCACAGAGTCGGACACGACTGAAGCGACTAGCAGCAGCAGCAGCAAGTAGCAGTAGATGAAGAAGTAAAATTGTGCCTGACCCTTGTCTCTATCATATTTAAGCTGAATACAATTCATCTGTTCAACAATAGCTCCATTAAAAGAAAAATACTCAGTGTAAGGTTTATTCCTAAAATCTGCAGAAGGGTACTCTTGCCACATATGTGTTCCTTTTAACTGGCAATAATTAGGATCCCTTGGTTTTTTATTCATTCAATAGTGTTCTCCATCCTTAATTTTTAAAATAGGTGCAGATGGTGACTGCAGCCATGAAATTAAAAGACACTTACTCCTTGGAAGAAAAGTTATGACCAACCTAGATAGCATATTCAAAAGCAGAGACATTACTTTGCCGACTAAGGTCCATCTAGGCAAGGCTATGGTTTTTCCTGTGGTCATGTGTGGTTGTGAGAGTTGGACTGTGAAGAAGGCTGAGCGCCGAAAAATTGATGCTTTTGAACTGTGGTGTTGGAGAAGACTCTTGAGAGTCCCTTGGACTGCAAGGAGATCCAACCAGTCCATTCTGAAGGAAATCAACCCTGAGATTTCTTTGGAAGGAATGATGCTAAAGCTGAAACTCCAGTACTTTGGCCACCTCATGCGAAGAGTTGACTCATTGGAAAAGACTCTGATGCTGGGAGGGATTGGGGNCTGCAAGGAGATCCAATCAGTCCATTCTGAAGGAAATCAACCCTGGGATTTCTTTGGAAGGAATGATGCTAAAGCTGAAACTCCAGTACTTTGGCCACCTCATGCAAAGAGTTAACTCACTGGAAAAGACTCTGATGCTGGGAGGGATTGGGGGTGGAGGGAGAAGGGGATGACAGAGGATGAGATGCCTGGAAGGTATCACTGACTCGATGGACATGAGTCTGAGTGAACTCTGGGAGTTGGTGATGGACAGGGAGGCCTGGTGTGCTACGATTCATGGGGTTGCAAAGAGTCCGACATGACTGAGCGACTGAACTGAATGGAACTGAAGCTGCTTAGCATGCACACAAACCATACTATATATAGTTTAATATATATAGTAAACCATATAGTAATAAATCACACCCAAGCCATGATCTTAGTTTTCTGAATGTTGAGCTTTAAGCCAACTTTTTCACTCTCCTCTTTCACTTCCATCAAGATGCTTTTTAGTTATTCTTCACTTTCTGCCATAAGGGTGGTGTCATATCTGAGGTTATTGATATTTCTCCTGGCAATCGTGATTCCAGCTTGTGCTTCCTCCAGCCCAGCATTATTCATGAAGTGAAGTGAAGTGAAGTCACTCAGTTGTGTCCGATTCTTTGTGACCCCATGAACTGTAGCCTACCAGGCTCCTCTGTCCATGGGATTTTCCAGGCAAGAGTACTGGAGTGGGTTGCCATTTCCTTCTCCAGAGGATCTTCCTGACCCAGGGCTTGAACCTGGGTCTCATGTACTCTGAGTATAAGTTAAATAAGAAGGGTGACAATATATAGCCTTGATACTCCTTTTCCTGTTTGGAACTAGTCTGTTGTTCCATGTCCAGTTGTAACTGTTGCTTCCTGACTTGCATATAGATTTCTCAAGAGGCAGGTCAGGTGGTCTGATATTCCCATCTCTTTCAGAATTGTCCACAGTAAATAAAGCAAAAATAGACGTTTTTCTAGAACTCTCTTGCTTTTTTGATGATCCCGCAGATGTTGGCAATATGATTTCTGGTTCCTTTGCCTTTTTAAAAACCAGCTTGAACATCTGGAAGTTCACAGTTCATGTATTGTTGAAACCTGACTTGGAGAATTTTGAGCTTTACTTTACTAGGGTGTGAGATGAGTGCAATTGTGCGGTAGTTTGAGCATTCTTTGGCATTGCCTTTCTTTGGGATTGGAATGAAAACTGACCTTCTTCAGTCCTGTGGCCACTGCTGAGTTTTCCAAATTTGTTGGCATATTGAGTGCAGCATTTTCACAGCATCCTCTTTCAGGATTTGAAATAGCTCAACTGGAATTCCATCACCTCCACTAGCTTTGTTCATAGTGATGCTCTCTAAGGCCCACTTGACTTCACATTCCAGGATGTCTGGCTCTAGTTGAGTTATCACACCATCGTGATTGTCTGGGTCATGAAGATCTTTTTTGTACAGTTGTTCCGTGTACTCTTGCAACCTCTTCTTAATAGCTTCTGCTTCTGTTAGGTCCATGCCATTTCTGTCCTTTATCGAGTCCATCTTTGCATGAAATGTTCCCTTGGTATCTCTAATTTTCTTGACGAGATCTCTAATCTTTCCTGTTCTATTGTTTCCCCTATTTCTTTGCATTGATTGTTGAGGAAGGTTTTCTTATCTCTTCTTGCTCTTCTTTGGAACTCTGCCTTCAAATGGGTATATCTTTCCTTTTCTCCTTTCCTTATTGCTTCTTTTCTCAGCTACTTGTAAGGCCACCTCAGACAGTCATTTTACTTTTTTGCCTTTCTTTTTCTTGGGGATGGTCTTGATCCCTGTCTCCTGTACAGTGTCATAAACCTCTATCTGTAGTTCATCAGGCACTCTGTCTATCAGATCTAGTCGCTTAAATCTATTTCTCACTTCCAGTGTATAATCGTAAGGGATTTGATTTAGAGTTAAAGCTCAACATTCAGAAAACTAAGATCATGGTATCCGGTCCCATCACTTCATGGTAAATAGATGGAGAAACAGTGGAAACAGTGGCTGAGTTTATTTTGGGGGGCTCTAAAATCACTGCGGATGATGTTTGCAGCCATGAAATTAAAAGACACTTATTCCTTGGAAGGAAAGTTATGACCAACTTAGACAGCATATTCAAAAGCAGAGACATTACTTTGTCAACAAAGGTCCATCTAGTCAAGGCTATGCTTTTTTCAGTAGTCAGGTATGGATGTGAGAGTTGGACCATGAAGAAGGCTGAGCGCCAAAGAATTGATGCTTTTGAACTGTGGTGTTGGAGAAGACTCTTGAGAGTCTCTTGGACTGCAAGGAGATCCAACCAGTCCATCCTAAAGGAAATCAGTCCTGGGTGTTCATTGGAAAGACTGATGTTGAACATGAGACTCCAATACTTTGGCCACCTGATGTGAAGAACTAACTCATTTGGAAAGACCTGTTGCTGGGAAAGATTGAAAGTGGGAGGAGAAGGGGATGACAGAAGATGAGATGGTTGGATGGCATCACTGACTCAATGGACATGAGTTTGGGTAAGCTCTGGGAGTTGGTGATGGACAGGGAGGCCTGATGTGCTGTGGTTCATGGGGTCACAAAGAGTTGGACATGACTGAGTGAACTGAACTGAACTGATCCTATGATTTGGCATAATGTAATGAGATCATAGCATCTAGTCCCATCATTTCATGGGAAACAGATGGGGAAACAGTGGAAACAGTGTCAGACTTTAATTTTGGGGGGCTTCAAAATCATTGCAGATGGTGACTGCAGCCATGAAATTAAAAGACACTTACTCCTTGGAAGAAAAGTTATGACCAACCTAGGTAGCATGTACAAAAGCAGAGACATTACTTTGCCAACAAAGGTCTATCTAGTCAAGGCTATGGTTTTTCCTGTGGTCATGTATGGATGTGAGAGTTGGACTGTGAAGAAAGCTGAGCACCGAAGAATTTTTTTTTTTCCCGATGCAAAAGCAAGAGAGTTTTTATTACCAAGCTCGAGCTGGAGCTCCCACCGATACCAATGCAGCAGCTATACGGAGGAGCCCTGAGCTCTGGGTTACATTGCTTATATAGGGCATTTTCCTGTGAGACACTTGAAAAGTGGGAGCTTCTGGGTTGGGAGACATCTAATTGGTTACCTTCTGTGGAAGGGTTAGGTATTGGGTTTTGATTGATTTCCATTTCCCGGGCTGGCCACGGGTTCTGATTGGTTCCCATTACCTAGGTAGACCACGAATTCCTGAACGTCAAGTCAGGAGATTCTGGTCTGGGGTTTGATTGGCTCGAGGGTGGTGGGGTGAGGTCAGGGGATTTCCAAAGGCTCTTTTCCCAGAACCTTAAAAAATGGAGTTTTTCTGTTAACAAAATGGAGTAGCTTAGGTCCTTCATTCCCCCCTTCTCTAGGATCCAAGGCAGACCCAATCAAGGGTCTGGGGTCAGCTCTATATTGTCTCCCACTAAGGGGACTGTTGGCAAGGCCGTATATTGGGATCTGCGCACTATGAGCTGCACTGCATTGATGCTGCTTTTAATGAAGGCCACCAATTAGTTTAGTAAGCATGGCCGGAGGGTGAGTAGCGGTTACAAGATAATCAGGGACCCTACCAAGGAAGACATGAGAGTTGTGAACCAGGGGGATGGGTTGAAACAGGATTTAAACCAATTTTGAGACATTTCTCTCTCTCTTTTTCTCTGACTCAGCCCTTCTTTTATCTTGGCCGAATTGATGCTTTTGAATTGTGGTGTTGGAGACGACTCTTGAGAGTCCCTTGGACTGCAAGGAGATCCAACCAGTCCATTCTGAAGGAGATCAGCCCTGTGATTTCTTTGGAAGGAATGATGCTAAAGCTGAAACTCCAGTACTTTGGCCACCTCATAAAGAGTTGACTCACTGGAAAAGACTCTGAATCTGGGAGGGATTGGGGGCAGGAGGAGAAGGGGGAGAATGAGGATGAGATGGCTGGATGGCATTACTGACTCAATGGACATGAATCTGAGTGAACTCTGGGAGTTGGTGATGGACAGGGAGGCCTGGCGTGCTGCGATTCATGGGGTCACAGAGAGTTGGACTCGACTGAGCAACTGAACTGAACTGAACTGAAGCTCTTTTTTTATTATTAAAGTACTATTTTGTCTTTAAGTGGACAATTTTTCTAAATCCACTTTTAAACCCCCAGGTGGTAGATAGAGTTCATTTTATAGCCTAGATAAACACTACCTATATCGATATAGAACAGAATAATTGGATACTGTGTTTAGCATCACGTCAAGATTTCTGTCAAGAGCAAGGAAACTTTCCTGTCTTCCTTTGAACTGAATGGGGAATGAGAGTGAAAAGTTTCTTGCTATTTGGTTTCTAATCTATGTGTGCTTAGTCACTCAGATACATATGACTCCTTTATGACCCCATGAACTGTAGCCCACCAGGCTCCTCTGTCTATGAGGATTTTCCAGGCAAGAATACTGGAGTGGGTTGCCATGCCCTCCTCCAAGGGACCTTCCTGACTGAGGGATTGAACCCTGGTCTCCTGCATTGCAGGTGGATTCTTTACTGTCTGAGCCACCACAAGGCCTTTTTACTCAAGGAGCTTTCCTGGTGGCTCAGACAGTAAAGAATCTGCTTGCAATGCAGGAGACCTGGCGTCTATTCCTGGGTCAGGAAGATTCCCTGGAGAAGGGAATGGCTACCCTTTCCTATATTCTTGCCTGGAGAATTCCATGGATAGAGGAACCTGATGGGTTACAGTCCATGGGGTCACAAAGGAGTCAGATACAATTGAGCGACTAACACTTTTCATTCAAGGCAAATGAAAATTACTAATGTTAATGGAAATGCATCTAAGACAGGTTAGGTTTGGGATAAGGTGTAAAGCAAGACCGTTATCACTTCATATATCTAGTATCTTAAAGTGTTAACATAATTTGGAAAGAACATAAAGCCCTAAATTTCCCTGGGTAATGTGCTAATCTACCTGTAAATTCTATGCCTATGTATGTCTAATTTTGAAAACAGCAAATTTTCTTGAACTGACACGCAGAGTATACAATCTATTTTCTCTAATTTTACATTCTAAATAGCAAATTTATTAAAAGTCACTAAATAAAAATTTTCATGAAAAGTAAAGAAAAATTTAGAGCACTTCCTAGAACGCTGTAATTCTAGGTGTCTGTTATCTGTGTTTTCCCTCTACTTTTTCTCTTAAAATGCTTTTTGTATAGTTTCAAACTTTTTTGACCATCATGTCTTTTGATTACTCAATTTTGTTAAATATTCCCTTTTCCATCTCTAATGTCTTTAGTAATTCCTCATTTTTTATGTCCTGTTCAATTAGTTGAGTACTTTATTTGCAATCTATCAGCACATTCACAATCTTTAGTTTTCTTTCCTACCTTTCATAATTCATTTCAGTTATTCCTTCAGGCAGTTATCTGTCTTTTCAACCATTAACACTGTTTTAGCACTTGCATAAAAATATGCAAAGGTATATATTTAAATATATAATATATATTTGTTTATATATATTATATATGCTTGCTTATATTGTTATAGAACAATATACTATTAATATTTATAAATATTTGTTATATGTATATTTATTTATATTTATAGAGGGAGCATGCATATAAAAGGGATTACAGTGTGCAGAATTTTCCACATTTATTTCATTGCAAGTCTGTCTTTCCCTGCTTTTTAGCAGAGCATCTCACAGGAATAGTGTTTCATCGAATATGGTTTGTAAGATGTCTTTTATTTATCCAGTCTATCAAAAAATGTTTATCTGTCAGTTACTAATAATGCAACAGAAGTTAAAACAATAGGAAAAAAGATCCCTATCCTCATAGAAATTACATTTTGGTGAAGATAGTCAATAAACATATTATAATGTATATTAAAAGGTAATAGGAGCTGTGGTGTGAAATAAACCAGAGAAGAGACAGAGAGCGCCAGGAACAGGGCTAGAGGTTGAAATATGTGGTCTTGGAAAAATCTGTGGAGAGAGGAATGTTTGAACAGAGATTTGAATAAGGTGATGGAGAAAACCATGTAGATACTTGGGTACTGGGAGGCACTCCCTGCAGAAGAAAGATCAAGTGTCCTAAGGTTGGAGAGATTCTAAAACTGGCAAAGAGAGCAGGATGGCTAGAGCATGTTAGGGGAAGAGTATATTGCAGAGATAAAATTGAAGAGATAGTGAAGTCAAGTTATGTAGATAATTGTATGCTTTGGGGCTTTGTCCTGTGCCATTAGGGGGTTTTCAGACATGGGAGTAGTGTACCATCTGACATATTTAAGGTGGATAACTCTGGATGCTGAACAGAGAATAGATAGTAAGGGGTGTGGATAAAAGCAAGAAGATTTCCTAAATTTTTTAAAAGTAATTCAGGCAAGAGTCGGTGGCGAGTGGAACCAGAGGAGAAACTAATGATGAATTTGTGAGAAAAGGTTAGATTCTGTGTATATTTTGATAACAGAGAAAATAGCATTTGCTGATGGATTGGATACAGGACAGGGAAAAGACCGGAGAGAAAAGGAAAGGAAAGTAGAGAAGGGAGATGAAAAGAGAAGAAAGCTATCGCTGAGGCACTGGAAGACTAGAGCTGCCCTTGACAGAGATGCGGAGAACTCTGAGTACAACAGGCTTAGGTGTGCATGGGCGGAGGAGAAGAGTTTTGAATATGTTGTGTCTGAGATGTGTATTTCACATCCTCTTGGGGATACTGATGAGGTAGTTGGATGTGCCAGTCTTGAGTTGAGGGATAGGGTTTAGGCTACAGGCAAACTTTCTGTTTACATGGAGAAGGAAATGGCAACCCAGTGCAGTGTTCTTGCCTGGAGAATCTCATGGACACAGGAGCCTGATGGGCTACTGTTCATGGGGTCACAAAGAGTCGGACTCGATCGAGTGACTAAGCATGAACTTTCTGTATTCAGAATTATTCAACTCTGGGTAATTTTGTACGCTGGTAGTGCAGAATAAATCCTGCTCTGGTAGTATAAAGGTAAAATACCTGTAACAATTTTACTTGCTTATCTGCTGCCTTCCACAACACACCACACCACAGAGAACTAAGGGTTGCATGACATTGAATTATTGATTGGCTGATATATATATTTGCAATAGGAATCATGGAACATAATCAAATTAATATATTCTAAATGAAATGTACACAACAGTGGTAATAAAGCTTAGTGGACAGAGAGACCTTGATTCATATCCCAGATCCTCACTAGTGTTATGAACCTCAATTTTCTCATCCAAAGTCATAGGTCATATTACCTTCCATATAGATTTATTGTGAGTATTAAATTTTACACATGCTTTTAAGCATAACCGTTCAGCATAAAATAGGCACTCCATAAATATAAACAATTATATAAGTTTTGACCTGTTTCAAAATAATAAAAATGTAACAGTAGTAATGCTGTTCACATTGCTAAATAGCATATGGTGGCAGTAGTGACAAATAATGGTATAAAAATATATCCAGATGCTTTCTTTTTATGACTGGTTACATGTGAGAATGTGTTGAGAATAAAGGAGTACTGGTTAGTGGCAAACTTCTAAATAATTGTCAGTATAGTAATCTTTTCTTTGCTTTAAAAAAATATACATACTTATTTATTTAAACTAATTTATTTTTAATAAGTAATGAACACACATGAAATAAATAAAAGTATAGAAAGATATAAGGAAAATTAATTCACAATCACCTAACTCTCCTCCAACCCAGTTATCTTTCCTCAAAGCAGCCATTATTGCCAGTACAATCTGTAATCATTTATCATTGCACGTTTGTGAGTATATCCGACAGTTTCCTGGAAATGTAATTATATCTATGAGTATATGTGTATTAAAATTGTTGATAAATATTGACAGGTTGCTCTCTGTCGATGTTGCATCAATTCAAATTCCACTAACAACATCTGAAACTATCTCTTTCTCGATGACTTCATCAACAAGAATACAATTTTTAACCCAATCTTTCTATACTAATTGCCAGTTAAGCTAGTATTTCACTTATTTTTATTGCTATTCTTTTTTGCTTTGTAATCATTATATTAAAGAGACATTCATACATATCAAGAATTGCTTAAATTCTGATACCCAGATTTAAGCTTGTCAACATATGACTTTGAACATACAATTAAAACTATTCATCATAATTTGCTGTACTACCAACATTAAATTACAGTTACTCTGGAGCATAAGTTAAATGGTTTAAAGTAAGTCTATAACATACCTACAAAAACACTTTCCTATCTCATACATGCAAATTACTTCTCCATGTAAAGGTCTCATCACTCTAACCTCTAAGTTTCCCTGCTCCAGTAGTCACTAGTCTGAGGCCAACTGGGGTCCAAAGAGAAGGGGGGTAAAAAGAGTGATCAGGACCAATAGTTATATATATTAATAAAAGATGGCACAGGAGAACAGAATGCAATTCTACGAGTGCAAAACCTCAAGAAGCAGCATGTTATGATAAACCCCTTCTTTAGAAAGGTATCATTTCTATCACTGATACCAAAGGCTAAATTAAGCTATACAGCATGCCATCTTCAATAACAGTTGAGGCAATAGAGTAAATGCAGAAGCATCACAATGAATCCCACTTAATACACACTTCTCTACAAATTAAGTTCTTTGTCTGACTGCCAGTTAAATACAGTTTTAATTTCATAGCTTAATTAAGGGTCATACACTGAAGTCAATACACATATCTGGCATTTTGGTCTAAGCTATACCAGGTACATTCCAGTTGAGTTATTTCAAATCCTGAAAGATGATGCTGTGAAAGTGCTGCACTCAATATGCCAGCAAATTTAGAAAACAGTAGTGGCCACAGGACTGGAAAAGGTCAGTTTTCATTCCAATCCCAAAGAAAGGCAATGCCAAAGAATGCTAAAACTACCACACAATTGCACTCATCTCACATGCTAGTAAAGTAATGCTCAAAATTCTCCAAGCCAAGCTTTATCAATACGTGAACCATGAACTTCCTGAGGTTCAAGCTGGTTTTAGAACAGGCAGAGGAACCAGAGATCAAATTGCCAACATCTGCTGGATCATGGAAAAAGCAAGAGAGTTCCAGAAAAACATCTATTTCTGCTTTATTGACTATGCCAAAGCCTTTGACTGCATGGATCACAATAAACTGTGGAAAATTCTGAAAGAGATGGGAATACCAGACCACTTGACCTGCCTCTTGAGAAATCTGTATGCAGGTCAGGAAGCAACAGTTAGAACTGGACATGGAACAACAGACTGGTTCCAAATAGGAAAAGGAGTACGTCAAGGCTGTATATTGTCTCCCTGCTTATTTAACTTATATGCAGAGTACATCATGAGAAACGCTGGACTGGAAGAAACACAAGCTGGAATCAAGATTGCCGGGAGAAATATCAATAACCTCAGATATGCAGATGACACCACCCTTATGGCAGAAAGTGAAGAGGAGCTAAAAAGCCTCTTGATGAAAGTGAAAGAGGAGAGTGAAAAAGTTGGCTTAAAGCTCAACATTCAGAAAACGAAGATCATGGCATCCGGTCCCATCACTTCATGGGAAATAGATGGGGAAACAGTAGAAACAGTGTCAGACTATTTTTGGGGGCTCCAAAATCGCTGCAGACGGTGATTACAGCCATGAAATTAAAAGACGCTTACTCCTTGGAAGAAAAGTTATGACCAACCTAGGTAGCATATTCAAAACCAGAAACAGTACTTTGCCGACTAAGGTCCATCTAGTTAAGGCCATGGTTTTTCCACTGGTATTGTATGGATGTGGGAGTTGGACTGTGAAGAAGGCTGAGCACCAAAGAATTGATGCTTTTGAACTGTGGTGCTGGAGAAGATTCTTGAAAGTCCATTGGACTGCAAGGAGATCCAACCAGTCCATTCTGAAGGAGATCAGCCCTGGGATTTCTTTGGAAGGACTGATGCTAAAGCTGAAACTCTAGTACTTTGGCCACCTCATGAGAAGAGTTGACTCATTGGAAAAGACTGATGCTGGGAGGGATTGGGGGCAGGAGAAGGTGGGAACTTACAGAGGATGAGATGGCTGGATGGCATCACTGACTCGAGGGACGTGTCTGAGTGAACTCCGGGAGTTGGTGATGGACAGGGAGGCCTGGTGTTCTGTGATTCATGGGGTCACAAAGAGTCAGACATGACTGAGAGACTGAACTGAACTGAACTGACTGATACCAGGTACATAACTGAAATCAATTACAAAGTAGGGCCTAACAAATGCAAGGGGAAATTTTTTAAAGTAGTTTTTAAAACTATTAAACTTATCTTTCACACTAAAATAATCATATATACAGAGCAAGTCAGAGCTTTTATGTTTGAGTTTATTCGTCATTTAGCTTGTGAAACACTACTATAGTTGAATGTTAAAGCAAAACAATAGCAAGGAGTGAGAATATCATAGTCTTCACTCAGTCACTACTGTAAATAAAACACCAGCAGTCGATGTTATTCACGGGACCTGCTAAGAAGTCTGACAGTGAACGCCACCCCAAGGATGCTGTTTATCCTCCTCATAGGCTTCTGCATTTTTGTGATGGCGCTGTCTTCCCTGATTGAGTCAAAGTCCACTAATTCTTCCTGGTCCATTTCATCAGTCTCTTCTACTTCTTTCCTCTCAGGCAGAAGTTTTTCCAGCAGAGTTGTTCAGGAGAGAGAAAGCCATTCTCAGGAAAGTTTACCTTAAATTCAGTGATTTAGTGACCCTTTTCATGTGGCCTATGATAAATTGGCATGCCTTCATTTAGCAAATACTTGATATCGCCCTGCTGGGGAATCTGACCTGGATGAGAAGTGATGACTATGGTTCAGTTGTCAAGAGTGATATTGGCTTCTGGAAGCCACACAGTGCCTCAAGCAGCTGTATGTCCATACACATGAAAAGGTCTCCTCATGGAGTAAAAACAGCATGGTCCTTCTGATCTAAAGCAATGATAGCATCTCCTGGCTCCAGTCCTGATTCTTGGTCTCCTTCACCATGGGATATTATCTTCTGGCCATCTTTCATGCGTTTTTCAATATGAACTTCTATAATTTTCTTTACTCAAACTATCTTTCTTCCATTGCAGCTTTTACATTGTCCTCAGGACTGATCTGCTTCCCATGGCCCTGGCACTCCATGCATACAGAATGAATTTGCTAAACCATTCCAGGTCCTATTTGATGAATTCTTATTTGCATTCCGGTACCTTGGTAATTGGGACAGCATTCTACTGCTCCTTTCTTACCACCTCGGCCTTCACATTTGTCACAAATCACATTCTTTTGCAGAGCTAGTTTTCTGTTGCACCATTATATAATCATCTAAGGTTCCTGTAAGTTGACGCACAAGGTTTTTACCTCTCCTGTCTCTCTGCCTCCTTCCTCCTGCTCCGAAAAACATATCAAAGGTGTCCATGGGGGAGCCAAAACTAATCACTGCTCCACCTTCTTTAATTGCCTGTTCTCCTCCTTTGTCATATAATTCCCTTTTCTTTGCATCAGAGAGCACTTTGTAAGCTTGATAAATTGTTTAAACTTCTCGCCTTCATTTGGATTCTTATCAGGGTGGTACTTCAAGGCCAGGTTCCTGTAAGCCTTTTTCAATTCCTCTTGGGTGGCATTGGGTTTGACCCCCAAAGCATCATAGTAAGTGGTTTCTTTAACCATTTTCTACAGCTGGTGAGCGCCGATGCAGGTGTGGGGGAGCGGGAAGGAGCATGCTGCTGTGGGCAGCTGCCGATCCTCTGCCTCTCACTGAGCGCTCTGGAAAGTTTCACTTTATTACTATTTTTACAGAAGAACAACTTTAAGGGCAATTTCAAATAAATGGCAACTTATCAGGGAAATCTGAAGTACCAAAGCTACTCTCTTGAAGGTTGATTATTTGCAGTTATAGAAAGGTCACTGCAACGGTTGCTGGTAATCAACGAAGAGATAAATTTATACAGTTGTTGCTCTCAGACATGAGTTTTTTCTCTTATTGTCTGCTGGGCATATTTGCAAATGCCAAATTGTGCTCAGTCTTTATCATATCACTAAGAATATTTTAAGATGTCTTATTTCCCATATATATGTGTGGTGAGAGGAAAGATATATTTCTGGATAAAATAATGATGAATGTAAGTTGATGATTCACATTGGTTTAGATAAGCATTTGGTAGATTTAGATGTGACAAATGTGTTTCCTTATAAATCAAGTATATGAAAACATTTTTAACTTAAAAACAAATTGAAGATCATATGGAAGGAGATGGGGGTCAGATTTAAGAAATGACATTCAGAGCAAATGCTGCACAAAAGTAATTTTTTTGCTTTGTGGCCCTTGTGTCTTCTCAATGTCAAGTCAGAAGGATTTGTTTCTGTTAGGTCAAGCTTCCCACAGTTCCTAAAAATTTACTTCTCTATATAGTTAGCAGTTTGATTTGGGAGTGAAATTTCAGAGAGAATGTCATTTCTTTGAAAATTTATGAATATCCCTATGCTTCAGTTGCTAATGGGAGTGGAGGCAGGTGGTTTGCAGAGGAACAGATGATCTAGTTTGGGCAGATACTTCCTTAAATGCTGTTAGAAATACCCATGGCAATGCAAGGCCTCATACTTACTAGGTGGTCAATAAATATTTGTCTAATAAATGAAATAATTATATAAAGCAAAAAATGAAGACATATGGAATGCTTTGGGCAAGTTGCTTAACTGCTCTGATCTTCTGTTTCATCATGTATAAGATGGAGACAGTATTACTTACCTTATAATAATTGTGAGGATTACATTGCAAAATGCAGGCGAGGTATCCTATACCTTGCCAAGTACATAGTAAAAGTTCTGTAAATATTAACTGTTATGATGATGGTTTTCTTTGTAATGAAGGAGAGAATTTCATAACTTTCATCAGTACTTTTACTCATAGTATAAAGGGGAAATAACATTTTATTGAATAAGTCAGGGCTTTTTCACAACAATTTTCTTCAAAGAGAACCAAATAATTTTAATTTGCTTTGCCATGTGTTGTAGTTAATATTGGTTGCCAAAATGGCACCTTGAATATTAAGTCATTTAGTCACCGCTACCACTTTATCTGGGCTTCCCAGATGGTGCTAGGGGTAAAGAACCCACCTGCCAATGCAGGAGATGTAAGAGATGCAGGTTCGATCCCTGGGTTGGGAAGAACCCCTGAAGGAGGGAATGGCTATCCACTCCAGTATTCTTGCCTGGAGAATCCCATGGATAGAGGAGTCTGGAGGGCTCTAGCCCATAGAGTAGCAGAGTCAGACATGACTGAAAGGACTTAACTTGCACTACTTTATCTGTATCATTAGTGTTGAAAGAAACTGCACTGTTGAGTGGATTTCATTCAAAACTGACTTGAAGATTCAGTTCAGTCGCTCAGTCGTGTCCGACTCTTTGCGACCCCATGAATCGCAGCACGCCAGGCCTCCCTGTCCATCACCATCTCCCGGAGTTCACTCAGACTCACGTCCATTGAGTCCATGATGCCATCCAGCCATCTCATCCTCGGTCGTCCCCTTCTCCTCCCGCCCCCAGTCCCTCCCAGCATCAGAGTCTTTTCCAATGAGTCAACTCTTTGCATGAAGTGGCCAAAGTACTGGAGTTTCAGCTTTAGCATCATTCCTTCCAAAGAAATCCCAGGGTTGATCTCCTTCAGAATGGACTGGTTGGATCTCTTTGCAGTCCAAGGGACTCTCAAGAGTCTTCTCCAACACCACAGTTCAAAAGCATCGATTCTTCGGCGCTCAGCTTTCTTCACAGTCCAACTTTCACATCCATACATGACCACAGGAAAAACCATAGCCTTGACTAGGCGGACCTTAGTCGGCAAAGTAA
>SJYX01006782.1:0-21400 GCA_006410675.1 Oreotragus oreotragus | reverse complement strand
TCTGGTATTCCCATCTCTTTCAGAATTGTCCACAGTTTATTGTGATCCACACAGTCAAAGGCTTTGGCATAGTCAATAAAGCAGAAATAGATGTCTTTCTGGAACTCTCTTGCTTTTTCCATGATCCAGCGGATGTTGGCAATTTGATCTCTGGTTCCTCTGCCTGTTCTAAAACCAGCTTGAAGATTATGGATATCTTACACATGTCAATGCACTCTTAGATTTCCCCAGTAATTTTTTCATGGACTTTGACCATTTTAACATAGTTTACCCTTCTAGAAAACTGGGCATATATAAAATAAAATTTGAGCATACTAAGGTAAGTGACTATCTGATTAGAAACTTACTAATAATTAAAAATGGCATATGACAAGCATAAAATAAATCTTTTCATAGGGAAGTCTAAATTCTCTATAGCTCTAAAATTCTAATCTATTGATACATTTCATCCCAACCATCTATTTGAAACAGAAGGACTATTTCACAGATCAGTTCTTGAATCTCAGCTGGCATGATTAGCTCTTTTCTTAAAAATAAAATAATGTATTTATCTGTGGCAGCAATAAGTCTTCACTGCTACCTGCAGGCTTTCATTAGCTATGGCTGTGGGTGGGTGGGGGCCTGCTTTGTTGTGGTGCTCAGGCTTCTCATTGTGGTGGCTTCTCTTTTCTTTTTTTTTGTTTGAGACTTGAGATTATTTATTGGCAGAAAAGGAAAGAAAAACAACAGGAAATAAGATTCATCTTATATTTGATTTTTACACTTTCCAAGATAAATTTAAATAGAAATTTATTTAATGCATGAAATGTTTTACTTATTTGGTTATTTATATATTTAATATGTTAATTGAAGTGTAATTGGCTTGCAATAGTATATCAGTTTGAGGTTATGGCACAGTAATTTGATATTTTATCATTACAAAATGACCACTGTGGTAACTTTGGTGACCTTCTGTCACCATACAAAGTTATTACAATGCTACTGACACTCTTCCCTGTGCTGCACGTTGTATCTCTGTGACTTATTTTCTTCATAACTGGGAGTCTGTGCCTCTTAATCCCCTTCATCTGTTTCACTGCTCCCCCAGTGCGTGGTGCTGCTCTTGTGGAGCGTGGGCTCTAGAATGTGGGCTCAGCAGTTGTGGCACATGGGCTTAGTTGCCCCATGGCCTGTGTGATCTTCTGGGTCCATGGACTGAAACTGTGTCCCCTGCATTGGCAGGTGGATTCTTAACCACTGGACCACTAGGGAAGTCGTTGATTAACTCTTATATTCAAGACCTTATATCTCATATAGTTCATGACAGTTGTTTCCAAAATAAAATGATAACTCAAAGATGAGAGTCTGACAAACGTTTCTGGTCAGCCAAGATATTAGAAAAATAAAAGCAAGGTGGTATGTTCTCCATAAATTTAAATTTAGGTTTTATAAAAATTTGAGATGTTTTATCTCATTTTTGATGTTAGATATCCACTATAAAAGGAAATGGTGATAATAGATATCAGTAATCATTATATATCAGCCAAAAATGTTGATTATTCCATGTGTGGCCTGTAGCATTTTTTTTTTTTTCTTAGTTGGGTGTAGAGTGAGTTCTAATCTCTCTTAGGGCTGTACTTCCCATTCAGCTAATGACCATCCCTCCTCTATGGTATGATATTCTGTTAGAACCATACTGCATTTATATTTCTATATTATTATTTGAATTCCACTAAATCCACTATTCCTACCTTGAATATTGAGTTCTCTCTTTATCCTTCTGTCTCTTTGTATATATGAGTATATATATACTCACACACACACACACATACACACACAATGTGTATAGGTAGTGTATCACTACTGTGATATAATCTGGGTATTTGATAACTACTGCCTAGCACTACACCTAATTTGACATTTTTCTTAATTTAAATTCTTTTGACTATCACCTTTTTACTTCTTTTCTATTTCTTGCTACCTTGTTCATATAAAACAGAGAAATTTGTTTACAAATATAAAGTTGAAGGGAAATTAGAAAGTGAAGAACAAAAATGTCACCATCAGAATTTCAACAGTATGTTCTATATTCACCTAGAAATAAAAGAAAAGAATAAAAAGTACCTAAATTAAAAATATGTCTTAACTGAACCCTGCAAAAGTACTATAGAGTCTGAATTATTTTTCTTAAGAAAAATGAGACCTTCACATCATTGAACTCCAGATTTGGGGAAAGGTTCTAGCCCACTACTTTTTGGCACTTGAATCGGCTTAAAGGGAATTGTCTGCTGTGCTCGATGGTTTGGCAGATTTCAGAAGCTGCTGGATGTTCTGGGCTCAATGGGGCAGAACACCAGAGGCTAAAACTGATTCATGATCCAGTTAGGGGAGAAGAAAAAAGTTTTTACCTGGGAGAGTTATCTTTTCCTGTAAAATTTTGTCCTGGGTTGTGGTTTGGAATAATTTCACTACATTCCGAAGTAGAAATATTTTCCCCATGCTTTCAGTATAGTGGTTGATGCCTTTGGATGAAAAGCTAGTGCTGTCCATAAACTTAATTTTTGACTTAGCTTCACAATTAATTTTGTTGTTGTTGCTTAGTATTCTTATTTAAAATAGTTTGGAATAAGACTTACAAGTTTAGAAAAATCTGTTTTCTTTCCAAATTATAAACTAAAAGTGAATTCAGGAAATCTACAAAAATGCCTTTGGCTTTTTTAGACTAGAAGAGTTCAGAAAATGCTTTTATACAGATAATCTTATTTGATGGATGGTGGTTCCATAAAAGAGATGTAAGAGGCAACTTGTCTACACTGGCTCAACTCTTAAGTGTCCCAAGATGTACTGTCTGATTCCAAGTTTGGAATCTTTCTATGAGAACTGACTGCCTCTAATATTCTTTATTATTTCTCTCATCTAAAATATTTTTCTGTTTTATCTACTCATTCTAACTTGATGATCCAGTTGAAAAAATTATAAGAATGTGAAATCTCCTTGATTATTTGCTGTATATGTTGAAGCTTTTTCATATATTCATTATCTTTTACCATTTTAATTTCTTTTCTGTGTTTGGAGAAAAGTCATGGTTTATGAAAGTCACTGAGAGATAATTATCTGCCTATAATTAACGGTAACTGCTCAGAATTTTCCAGGGACTACGTGGATTATGGCTGGTCATCACATTATAATCTGTCTCGTGGGGTTCCATCGTACTATTTGAAAAACTGTGAGAAATAGTAGGAAGCGACTAAGAATTTCAACCTCTAGTGACCTGAGAGGCTTACTCTGGATCCTGTGTGATATTTTTCACTTTTAATATGAAGACTGGGATTTGTGATTTAAATTTGTGAAGAACTTCCAGCTGAAAACTTGAGCTTTACTTTGTCTTATTTTTACTTCTGTGCTCTCTCCCATTTTATTATTAGAGAATTAACATAATTAAGATGTAAAGAATAACTTCCCCCAAAAACCTTTTTGATGAGTGCCAGCAGTTTCATTCATCTGTCTTTGTTCACCAGTTTGCATGATCATGAATTATCTTTTGTTTTCTAATTAACGTTTATACTTGGTGCATCTTCACTCTGCATCCAGTTCTCCATCCTCCGGAAAAGGATATGATCTCTACTTTGTTTCCTTGATAGTTATTGTGACATTACTGAATTCTTGTCCTGGAAAGAATGGGGGTAGAAAAAATTTTAAATGAATCAGGTGTGCCACAGAACCATGCAATATAAGAGAATACTGTATCAGAGGTATATGAAATTCTCAGATATCCCCCAAATTTCCTTAGCTTAGAGATTCTATTTGTAACCAATCAGAATTTATAAAAGTCTATTTTATTATGAATGTAATGGACATATGGAAGAATGCATAAAATAAATAATATGGGTGCAAAAATTATATCCATGTCATTACCATCTAGGTTAAGAAACAGAACACTGCCAGAATCCCAAAAAAATCTCTCTCTTATCTATCCCAACTTTGGTGACATTTATGCTATCCACTTCCTAACTTTCCTTTAAATTTCGAATCAGTCATGCAGTCTATAGTGGATGCTGTTTGTTCTCTACCCTACCTCTCACATCTCCTTTAGCAGCTCCTGTGAGTTTTGCATGGCAAGATTTCACAGCTGCCCACTATTTGGAGAACTGCCCTGGGCCAAATGGGAACTGCTACCTGGGAAACTGTGTCTCTTCTCTGTGCAGCCCTAGTACCGACTGACTGGCAGTATAGCTCCCAAAGGCAGTCCTGGAACTCAAGGCTTTAAGTGTGTGATGCTCTGGGATGTCACATTGGGATCGACTGATGCTACTTTCTAGCTGAGACCTTGTTCTTGCAGGCTTCCTTCCCCTGCCTTATCCTGCTTCCTTTATTTCCCTTCTGACAGCACTTGTCCAATAAATGAATTCTTGAACAAGAATCTCCGTCTCAAGCTCTGATGCTAGAGAACTGGAGTTAGGACACCTCCAGTATTAGTTTCCTGTTGTTGTATAATACATTACAACAGACTTTGTGTCTTAAAACAACATTCATTTTTCATCTCATAGTTTCTGGAAGTTAAGAACTTCCAGATGTGGCTTAACCAGGTCCTTTTCAAGGCTCCCGTCAAGATGTTGGCTGAAGTGGGGGTCTCATCTAAAAGCTTGACTCCACAAAGATCTACTTCCAAGCTCACTTGGGTTGTGACGAAATTCATGTCCTTCCAGTAAGAATAAGAGCTTCATCTTATTGCTGTCAGCTAGGAACACTTGCAAGAATTCAACTGTAACTCCTTGCTGCATGGGTCCCCCCAACATGGCAACCTGTTTCATCAAAACTTGAAAGAAAAAGAGAGACTCTAGAAGGACAGACGTTAGTCTTATGTAACATAATCATATATACATAATTGAGTACATCTCATCGCTTTTGCTGTATCCTTTTGGTTAATAGAGAGTCACAAGTTCAGCCTAAATTCCAGAGGTGGGGATCACACAAGAGTGAGAATCTCAGGAGCTATGAGTTACGGGGGCTACCTTAGGAGTCTGCCTGCCACACATCCCCCCTAGGCAATTTAGACTATTTTTGCCTGTTCTTGAATTTATATATTCAGGATTGCACATTGTATATTTATTGTGTCTATTTTATTTTTTCCCTCTTTTCTGTTTATATCCACACCCTCTTTTCTCAAATCATTAACTGTATTTTTAAGATTTATCTGCGTTTTGCATGTGGTTGTGGTTTACTCATTTTTATTTCTAGGTAATATTGTATTTAATGAAAACCAATAAATTATTTTTTTATTCTACTGTTGTTAGACATGTTGGTGAACTGAATTGTTTCCCTTTTGATTTTTGCTATAGCAAATTATGCAATTATGAAAATAATAGTGCATGTTTCCTGATGCATATAATCTCACTTTTCTGTGAAACTATGCTTCTCAAACTTTAGCACACTTCAGAATTATTCAGTGGCCTTGTTAAAACCCAGATTCTGGGACCCAACCATAGAGTTCCTGTTTCAGAGGGTCTTGATGGAGATTTGAATCCTATCATTTGCCCCAGATGATGCTGATGCTGCCAATCTGGGGTCCACACTTGAGCAAGCACAGCTGTAGAATGCATTCTTAGGTGTAGAATTGCTAGGTCAAGAGTACTGGTGTTTGTTAATACATATTTTTGGTGAATTTAACTTTTTTATTGGTTCAGACCATTTCTCTAATCATTTTTCTTGTCTTAGGATTTGTTTTCTTTGCTTTGTACATTGAACTTGCACTGGTCATCTATTTTACATATGGTACTGTGTATGCCTCAGTGCTATTCTCTTAAATCATCCCATCCTTGCCTTCTCCCGCTGAGTCCAAAAGTCAGTTCTTTATGTCTAAGTCTTCTTTGCTTCCCTTCATGTAGGACTGTTGGTACTATCTTTCTAAATTCCTTATATATGCATTAATATACAATATTTGTCTTTCTCTCTCTGATTTATTTAAGTCTGTATAATAGGTTCCAGGTTCATCCTTTATAGTTGCATTTGAGCTTTGGAAGGAATTTGTTTGACTGATTGAGTTTTCAAAAATCATTTACATTCAAGATTTTTGTAAATGTCAACTTGAAATGTGTATATTATAAAGGGCTAGGGTTATTTATTATTTTTAAGAAATCGGTATAACAGTCAGTGCTTTCAAACCTAAGTGTATAGTTAGTTTACATTTAATGAAATTACCAAAATATTTGATTTTAAATTAATTATATTCTTATGTGATTAGTAATTGTTTTGCCTGTTCTGTATTCTCATTTTTTCTTTGTTGCTACACACACACACACACACACACACACACACAAATATTTAAGAGCTTAGAAGTTATAAAAGTTTTAACTGCCAAAGTTTGAAGTGCTCCCATTTATGCACTGATAATTTATCAAGGATTAATAATTATCTTTACCTGAAAAAAGATAATTATCTTTATCTTTCAGAAAATGAGGATTTTAGCACACTTTAATATTCAATTACTTCTTCCCAATTTACATGCTATTATTTTATGTATTTTAGTTATTTTTCTATATATTAAGTCCTACAAGACACTTTTAATTTTATTATCTATAATCAGTGTTCATTTAAATTTACCACATATGTACCATTTTCCTTGCTCATCATACCTTCCTGCATTTCTGAGGATAAATCTCCATGAATGTAGTGAGAATGTTTTTTTTATCGTCTATACCTGCTGATTCCAGCATCTGGATTCCCAGTTGTCTCTTTTGGTTTTCTATTGTTCCTCCTGATCTGACTCATTTTGTCTTATGTGTCTCATTCTTTCTTTGTTGGGCATTATATTCAAAAATTACTTTTAGACATAATTTGAGGCCTAAAATAGCATTTGTTTTCCAGAGAGGATAGAATGGTCAGGGCCACGGCAAAAACAATGTTCCCTTGCAAGGACTGAGGACTATTTACAAAGTGTTGTGGCCTAGAAAACCAACAAAGAAAGTTGAGTCGCCTA
The DNA here is from genome assembly GCA_006410675.1 of Oreotragus oreotragus. Lineage (NCBI taxonomy): Eukaryota > Metazoa > Chordata > Mammalia > Artiodactyla > Bovidae > Oreotragus > Oreotragus oreotragus. Next base: position 14,445 of record SJYX01006782.1, on the reverse strand, counting down.
GTCTGAGTCTGTAGGGATGCAGGCTGGTTCAGCGGAGGGAGGCCAACTGAAGGCCTTCGCCTGCAGGTGGCGGCAGCCGTTGCCAGAACTGTAGCCCCAAAGCAGGAATGGGGCTGGGGAAGGCAGGGTCCTAATGTCTCTGTCCTCCCACCCTCTGACCTTCTGCCCCTGTTTCCCTTTGTCCAAAACCAACCAGAAGCCAGAGGACAAGGAAGTCTGGGCAATGCAGTTTGTTATAGGTCAGTGATACTGAAAAGAGCAGGGAAGATAAGGGTAGAAAGTAGCTCAGGAGAGCAAATGTGGGTAGCAACTATAGTGGATGTATTTTCTTCTTCTCTTAGGCTCCTTGCTGGGGCCAAGGCTTGAGTTTTTTCTGGAACATGAGAAATATAGTCCAGTCACTTACTGTCAACCCAGAGGAATGATGACTCACCCAAATTTCCTGTCTTGGTGGGTACTATATGCTACCCTCTGCTCAGTGAGTCCACTCAAAGCAAAGTTCTGCTGTTCAGCTTCTGTCAGTCAATACGTAAAATCTCCAGCACAGAATCAAGGCTCAACTCTGATGTTCTTTGACTTCCTCCTGACAATGACCCACTCCCTTTAATGTTTTTTCTAGTAATTTTGGAGGGAGACAGGGGCAACCTAACTATTTTGTTTATCTTCAGTAAGAGGGTTGGACAGGATTTCTCAAACTATGACCCATGGGACAAATCCTGCCCAATGCTTGTTTTTGTAAATGAAGTTTTATTGGGAAAAAACCCCAGCTATTATTAACATATTGTTGATGGTTGCTTTCATTCTGCAAGTCAGAGTTGAATAATTGTAATAAAGACAGTCCATGCTGTGCTCAGTCATGTCTGACTCTTTGCAACCCCAGGCCGGGGTCCTCTGTCCATAGGATTTTCCTGGCAAGAATAATGCCAGGAAAATCCTGTGGACAGAATACTGGAGTGGGTGCCATTTCCTCTTCCAGGGGATCTTCCCAACCTAAGGATCGAACCCAGGTCTGCTGCATTGCCAGCGGATGCTTTACTGCTGAGTCACTGGGGAAGCCCATTAGGGGCCATCAGAACCTTAACACTTATATTTAGCTTTTTACAGAAAACCTTGGTTGAATTCTGCTAGACTTGCCCACCATTTTCAGAAACCCATCCCTCCCACAAGAATATTTAAAATATATATAATTCACAGTGTGAAGCATCTTCATACATACCGTCTAATTAAATTTTAGTGGCAAACTGGAGTTGAGAGCTTCTTTTCCATATTATCACAGATCTATCTAATGATGGTGATATTAATGAGATGTTCAGTATTCAAACTGAAGTTAATTGGAAGGGAAATAAGTGGAAAGAAGTGGTCCAGATTATTGGAAAAAGCTAATCAAACTGCCACTGATAGAGATAAATGGAAAGCTATAACTTTAAAGTAATTAAAATCTGATGAAGAGATTTAATTAAATGTGCACATATCTAAATATAGACATAATAATTTAAATCACACTTTGATAATTTCTAGCACCTACTGTGTGGCTGATAATGTGCTAAATTTTAAATGTGTACTATCCTGATTAAGTTCCAATCTCTAAATCTCTGTTGAATTAATTATAATTCTTCTCATTTTACAGATGGGTAGACTGAGTTCCAGTAAGTTTAAGCAAAGTTGATTATGATTTCAAGCTTGCAGGTAACAGGGGATTTGGATCCACTTCAGAAGAACCACATCAGAAGAACCAGCCAGGGCCATTTCATGTACTTCCTTTAGACTACAATGCAGCCCCAATAGGTTTGTTTATATTAAACCTAGTAACAATCACATCTCTGACTTTTTAAATATATCTCTTTTAGTTGTATGCCAGAAAAAAAACGATCAAATGGCCCAAGCAGAAATATTTCCTTCTAAGAAACAGTAGGACACATCTGATTGATTTGGGCTGAGAGGTACTGACAATTCAACAGTAGCCATCTGAAACTGTCTTTCCAACTGAAGTGGTTAAGCCTGGCCTAGAGCACTGCAGTCAGCTTGCACCTGCTACCCAAATCCTCCTAGTGCTTCAGAGGCAACGTGGGTCTTTGAGGCATCTTATGGCCCTGTTATGTATTTATTAATATTATGTTCATGAATATCAAAGAAGTGGAGGGCCAGTTTGGAAGCTTTAAATAAACTACAGATAGGCTCTGGAAAATTCTAATTGCATTTTTAAGTTGTACTTTATGGTACTCTTTAGAAAACATATTTTATTCTGCCCAGAAATTCCCAAGAGATTATTCCTTACCCTCAACTGAACAACTGGAAAGTTTTTATCTCTTAAAATTCAATTGATTTTTAGGTTTTCTGTAACTTCATAATGTCCTCAATTGCTTTCTAAGGAATATATTTGTACTTAGAGGACTTTGTCTTGCTTTAATTTTGCCAAATATTTGCCCTGAGCCTGAGGCCAACATGGAGTTGATTGAGTCCCCAGAAGGACAGTTTTATCTAGACTGATAAGTAGTAGAAAATAGGGGTTTTATTGCAGAAGACTTAAAGGTTTCACGTTAGCAGTTGCAAATACTGCAATTGATTTAAAATGTTTATGTTTTTAAGATAATTAAGTAAAAAATGCATAATTCTAAACAATGTTACACCAGTAGGCATGTTTCAGTTCAGTTCAGTTCAGTCGCTCAGTCATGTCCGACTTTTTGCAACCCCATGAACTGCAGCACACTAGGCCTCCCTCTCCATCACCATCTCCTGGAGTTCACTCAGACTCACATCCATCGAGTCCGTGATGCCATCCAGCCATCTTATCCTCAGTCGTCCCCTTCTCCTCCTGCCCCCAATCCCTCCCAGCATCACAGTCTTTTCCAATGAGTCAACACTTCGCATGAGGTGGCCAAAGTACTGGAGTTTCAGCTTTAGCATCAGTCCTTCCAAAGAAATCCCAGGGTTGATCTCCTTCAGAATGGACTGGTTGGATCTCCTTGCAGTCCAAGGGNCAGAAGGCATATTACAAATGTATCAAGCATATTAACTAAAAATCAAATATACAATGAAATATAAAATAGAGGAATTTCAGGGAAACAAGGATTTAAAAAAAAAAAAAAAAAAGATTTAACTCAGATGACTTTACCAGAACCAAACCTACTTTCAGGAAGTCAGAGTAGAAATAGCATCATAGTCTTTCTTGGATTTCAACATTTAAGGAAGGCTTATAAGGCTATTCACTAACAGAATAAAAATAATAACAACTACAACCACAGGATTCCCTGGTGGCTCACCAGGAAACAATCTGCGTGCAATGCAGCAAAGATAGGAGATGCGGGTTTGATCGTTGAGTTGGAAAGATCCCCTGGAGGAGGAAATGGCAACCCAGTATTCTTGCCTGGAAAATCCTATGGACAGAGAAGCCTGGTGGCTACAGTCTGTGGGGTAACGAAAGAGTCAGACATGACTGAACATGCACGCACAACCACAGTAACAGCAGTAACACTGGCATCAAACTCCCTGCCTGCTATCTGCTGTGAGGACTTTCCCTTTATCATTAGCTCATTTCATCTACGTAAACCCTCCATGGAGTCAGCAGTGTAATTATTAATATCATCCTGTTTACTGATGAGGAAACAGAGGCACAGAGAAAGTAAGTAACTTTGCCCAAGGTCACACAGCTAGTAAACAATTGGGAGCGCGCAGAGACAAACCCAGGCAACCTGGCTCCAGAAGCCACTACTATATATACTACCTCTTCTCATAATAGCCAGGGCAGGGGGGCAATGGAGGGGGGTTGTCACAATATTTATGGTGGGTCCTAGCGGCTCAGAGGTGAAGCCGGTAAAGAATATGGAGATGAGGTTCAATCCCTGGGTCAGGAAGATCCCCTGGAGAAGGGCATGGCAACCCACTCCAGTATGCTTGCCTTGAGAACTCCATGGACAGAGAAGCCTGGCAGGCTACAGTCCATGGGGTCACAAAGAGTCAGACACGACTGAGCAACTAGCACTTTCACATGTCACAAGCGAACTTTAAAAATTGTAGGAACTAAGCATACTTATTGAGCCCCTCCTCCATCCACTGGGCAATCCTCTGGGGAAATTTCAGTAACAATAACTCAGAAGTGTGGCAAAACTGTCAAAATGAAAGAAACCAATTTTACTTTACAGCTAAAAAATAAAAACAAATGGAATGCCTAAAAACTGCAAACCAACTGCCAATCACAGAGCTTTAGTTTTACATGGAGATCAATGACATACTGAAGGGAATGAAGCGCTGCTCCACAAACCACACCCAGTGGTAAACAACTGTGGGAAAGGCAAGGGAGGGGGATGCAGGGCTGGGTCTTGCCACATTTTCCTTAATCCTGGAGTTTCTTCTCCTTACTAAGCTCCACTACATGCTGTCTGATTCGACATTCGTGGATTTTTCAAGACACTGGCTTTCCCTACACAGGGACCATCTCATCCACACACTGTGCCAACATCCAAAGGCCTGCCTCTGTAGCTGTGCACTTTGGGAAAAGATTAGCTAACAGAGGTCCCTGCTGCAATCACCTGTGAGGCCTCCAGAGATTATCACGTTCTGGCAAATTGTCATCGCATCCAAGCCTGCAAAGTTTAATCAAGCTTTATTAGAGTCAACAAAACCTTTACTAAATCATCTGTACAATTACTTCTGTTTTCATTTTTAATTAAGGCAAATTTTTCATACAGAAAAATTTACCCTTAAGTGTTCAGTTCTGCAGATGTTCTATGAGAAACAGACAATTGTGTAAGCAGCCCCACGAACAAAACACATTCGAATTTGATGGTGTAGAACAATCCCCCTCCCCAAACTCCCTGCCACTCTACATCCAACCTCCCGCACCCCCAGCTCCCAGCACCTTGCTCTTTCCAATATGAATGCAACTGTACAGTCTGTGTGTTTCTGAATCTGGCTTCCTTCACTTAGCATAGTACATGTTAGATCCATCCATTTGTTGCAACAATTTCATTTATTTTTAGTAGTTCATTTATTTTTATTGCTCAGCAATATTCCATTGCATGGAATGTGCCACAGTTGGCTTATCCATTTACCAGTTGAGAGAAAACTGAATAGTTCCCATTTTTGGCACTTGTAAACAAAACCCAAGAAAAGCTGCTATAAAACCTGCGTGCATGTTTTTGTATAAACATAAGTTTTTACTTCATTTGGGTAAAACCCAGGAGTGAGTCATATGGTCTGATGTGTGAAGGGGTCCAGTGGTTCCTCATCCTCTCCAGCACTTGGCACAGTTTCTATTTATTTGAACCATAACAAAACATGTGTAGAAGTACCTCATGGTAATTTACATTTCCCTGATGACTGATAAAACGGACCATCTTTTTACGGGCTCATCTATATTATCTTCTTTAGAAAAACGTTAGATCTTTCGTCCATTTTTTAATTGGGGTCATTTTCTTTTGCTCATTCTTTAAATGAGTCTGCAAAATTCTTTATATATTCTGGATAACAGTTCTTTGTCAGATATGCGATTGGCAAATATTTTCTGCTACAATCCATGGGGTCGCAAAGAGTCGGACACGACTGAGCGACTTCACTTCACTTCTGTCAGTTTGTAGCTTCTCTTTCTGATAGCTTTAAGAGCCTCTTTAAAAAGCAGACTTTTATAGAAGTCCAACCTTTTTTTTTTTTAATGGATCATGTTTCTGATATCCTATCAAAGAAATGTTTGCCTAATTCAAGTCACAAAGATTTTCACCTAGTGTTTTTTCTAATAGTGAAGTCGCTCAGTCGTATCCGACTCTTTGCAACCCCGTGGACTGTAGCCCACCGGGCTCCTCCATCCATGGGATTCTCCAGGCAAGAATACTGGAGTGGGCTATAGTTTTACATTTAAGCCTATAATCCAGTTTGAGTTTTTTTTTTTTTTTTACACACTGTGAAGCTAAGTATTGATTACTATTTTCTTTTTATTATTTGATCCGACGTTTTGGCACTTATCACAGACAGTATTTTTTTGACAACTGGTTTTTAAACACCTCTGTTTAGCCTAAAAATGTAACAGTAAACAAGAGAGTACAACATAATCAAGTCACTAAAATACATAGTTGGCAGGCTAAAAAAAGAGTAATAAGTTCATGCACAATGGCAAGAGAAGGGACTGAGCAGCTAACAGCTAGGAGGGATGTTATTTATACTAAGCGATAGTTCACCAGGCAGAGAATAACATTCTAGGAAGAGGAAATACCACAAGCAATATACAAAGATTTGAAAGAATAAGGCTTATTCAGGAAATAGCTATGGGGCAGGGGGAGGAATTCTTCTTAACCACTTTGTATTCATGGCAGATACTGCATGCTAGCATTTTGGGCAGGATGTTTTAGGGAACTAAAAAGCTAAAAATCTCACTAAACAAAAGAGCAACAAAAATTGATTCAATCACTACTACAGTATAATATTTCTGCACCGATGAAAGCAAGTGGAACAATTAAGTAAAAAGGCCTTCAGAATAAGCTGACAACCCCCAGCCTAGAAGTTGCCCTGGCCCCTCCTCCAACTGACTCTCCCCAAGACAGGCAAGAGAGGAGACACAAAGGCACCCAATAGAGCCTGCCTCCCTCAGGGGGCCTTCACTTGGCCCTCCATCCCACAGGGATCTTTCATTACCACCAAGGAACCAGCAATAGCACCTGTTCAAATTAGAACTGCAACCTTCCCAGACCCTGTTCAGCCCAGTTAGAATCAGGCAAGGCACGTCACCAGAACACTAATCTGCTCTCCTTTCCCAGGCCTTACTCCGGCCCTCGGGGACTCCTCCCCCAGTGCCCACTGGAACTTAAGGAGCCTATGCCAAGTCTCTAAAAGGATTGTTTCTTGCACTAACAGAACCAGTGGCCCTGAGGACACAACTTCTTTTGCAGATCCTGGGAATGGAGGCCCTTCTTCCAATGTCGCGCTTCTGGAGGGCCAGATGGAGGTGGGGCTACCACTGTCACTGTCCCCAGACTCAGACTTTCCCATTCTTAAGACTTATTACTGGGTTTGGATGGAAGAGCACAGTTCTTCCAAGTAAAGTTTAAATTTCCCATAACCCTCTTCAACTAAAGGTTTCATCCCATCTCAACATTTTGAACAGCATTTTATCTACATAACTTTTAGAATGAAATATGTCCCACATAACACATGATAATACATGTTTCCATGTGAGAAATACATATTTCCTACATAACACATTATGATCCCATATAATAACATGATGGCTAAAACTCTTGTTTTAAGAATTTCATATTAACCTTTTTGGAAAAGATACTGGTAAAATAACTTATCAGATATTAAGAATAGAGAAGAATAATAAATCTTGTAAAGTCAACTGCTGTCTGGATAAAACTGCATCTATATCCATTACACTTATTATTTGCAGAATAAATAACACTTTCTTCACTGAAACCATAGCATTTTCTTCTATCCTATCCCACATGCTCCACACATCAGAACACACCCCACAGTTTCTACTCTGGAAGAGTAGTCCAGAGACTGGCAGCTGGAGAAAAGAAGTATAGACTTTAAGGGAATTCCCTGGCAGTCCAGTGGTAGGATTGACACTTTCACTGTCGTGGCCTGAGTTCAATCCTTGGCTGGGAAACTAAAAATCCCACAAGCCATATGAGGAGATTAAAACACACACACACACACACACACACACACACACACACATATGAAGGAGACCTGAGAGGTCATCTGACCATATCTATCATTTCTTATGTTTGCAAAGGTTCATCTTCCCTTCTCCTTCCCCTTGGCACAAACCCTTGATGGCAAGGTCCTCCTCTCTCTGTTCCTAAGAACTGAACTCCTGACATAGGAGGCACCCAATAAAAGCTGCTGATAATGATACCAGATTAACAGGTAACTTTGAGTTGTCATTCTTCCCAACTCCTGCAGCACCTGACACTCTCCCTTCTAGTCCTTATTCCTCCTTTCACAACCTAAGTAAGTATCAAGCATCTTCACTCAAAAGATCTCAGTAATAATCTCAGGACTGAACTTGGAATCATGAAACCTGTGTTGAGCCCCAAGCCCTTGTTAGCTTGGGGGAAAGATGCTGAAATTTGTTAGGTCTCAGTCCTCTGAAATTTAAAATATGAGATTTGGTGTCTGATGCTCTATAATTTTTTCTGTTTAACTAAACTTAATGCTCTCTTTCTACTATTATCCTTTCCCTTGTCATTTTTTAAGGCCTACCATTAAAAAAATCAGAACCTAAAAGAATACGACAGCTAACCTATCTATTTCTAGTTAAGGAAAATCAGTACACTGTGGTTACTTTACTTTAAAGAGGAACTTTAAAAATTAGAAATTATATTGTATCATGAGCCAAGAGAGATGAAATGGCCCCTTCATACCGAAAGAAGCATAATCCACTTTGACACAATGCTTTTCAGGAATGCAGGTCACCAAAATGGTTCAGTTTAATACAGTCATAAAATGTAGACTATTACAGGCTGGTTGGACTGCACATCCAACACACAATCCTTCATACAAACATTCCCTCTGAGCTTGTGAGCATCTGGGTTTAACATGATACTTGCTCATAAGAACTTGGAGCACAGCTATTAAACTCTTATTTATCAGCAGGCAGTGGCAGGTCATAGGAAACTTCTACTGAAGAAGCCTCCTTCCCCACAAGCATTCTAATTTTTATTTGGGGACCCACTGGTCTTAAACATGCACACTTTGCAACGAAGCTGACACCAACAGAGGTGTCAAGGTGAATGTCCATATCACATTCCCCAGGGAATGAATTCAGTGGCAGGTGACCTAAGCTACTACAATCCAAACTTAATACTATCATACAAATATTTACACAGTTCTAAAACATTTCCAAAATAAAAATGATCACTTCTTCAATTCACAAACACAAGAGGATACCATCATACTTGAATTACAGTATTTAACAAGTAAACTTTATGCTTCAGTCTAATTTAAATGTACAAATTTATAAGACAAAATAGTAGAATAATAAATATTTCATGTAGTAAAATTTTAAATGTGACTTTTACAGCTGCATAGCATCATCATGACTAACACCGCTGCAAACAAATGTTTCAATACAAACACAAATATGATTATAAAATATAACTCTGGCAAACAACAAAGGCACAGGCATAAGAAGAATGTAACTTTTTCATATGCAACAATTATTTTCAAGGCCAAAACACAATCAAGTTGAGATTAATGCATGTTTAGCTCCATGTCAATATTAAACTTAAAATTACCTCATTAAGAAAAAGCTTAACATTTAACTTTGTGTGGCATTAAATCCACAAGTAAAATACATGAAAATACAAGGAGAAAACTCATAATTTTCAAGTTATTGTTAAGGAAGGTATTCAGAATCAGAAAACTGAGATTTGAATTTTGACTCATTAGTATCTCTGATTCCACAAACTACTCAGTCACATCTTCCATAAGTCTGTCTCATCTTCTATAAAATGTTATCAAAGCAATAATTTGATTCGTCCAATTAGGTAGTTATTCAGGAAAATCAGAACACAGGAAACGTTGGGGACGGGAAGTGGGGGTGAGCGGACAGTGGCAAATAGAGATACAGAAAGTTGGTGAAGATATTTCAAACATTTCTACTGTAAGTTAGAAGTTGTTCTCTATTCTGCACCTTTCACAAATAGCTTTTTCAAATGACATTTTAAGAAAATAACTAGAGCTAATGATACAAGTTTTCACTATAATCTGAAAACACGAAATCTGCAATGGAAAACTTTGCTACAGTTCCAATGCAAGAGAACATTCATATCAAAATCACAGTGAGGACAATGTTAACTTGTTTATTTGATATCAATGGTACTGCTAATGTAGACACATCCCACAAAGACCAAAAGTCAAATGGACCCATTGTTCAAGGCTGCTGGATGTAACAACGAGTTAACTGTGGCTCAGAAACTCATTTCATCATCCTGAAACTGTTCTGGCTCATAGTTCATGAGTCAAAAACAATAAACCAAAAAGCTTTAACAACCCAGACTGCCTATCCAGGTTATTCACCAGGCTTGGCACTCAATGACTCTTAGCCAATGCCAAAAATCGATTCTAACATCAAAGGATAAAGATTTATGACAAGAGAACATATTCAAACCCTAAAGGTGTAACAAGACTTTGCAGTACAATGGAAGCATTGTTGGAATAAGTACACACCATTTGGAAGCCAGATTCATTTCAACTTGAGACTGGCAAGCGTATTTATAAGTAAGACTTACTCAGATCATAAAAACTACAGGAAAGTGCCACCTTAAATTCTTTTTTGGAATAAGGCAGGATATGCATGTACGCATGCTAAATTAAACAGAAATGTCCTGCTCAAAGACTTGAGACAGACTTTTGTATTAACCCTTCATTCCTGCTACGTAATATTCCTAATATGACTAATGGTAAGAAAATTGACAAACTGAAAAACTAAAATATTTGCTCTACCTTTTCAATATTGTGACTCTGGGAATCCAGAGACCAGTGATACACACAGCAACCCATTCTCGGCACTTCAGGACTGCCCTAGCCGCAAGTAGCTATAAATAATTGCTATGTGAGGCCTACAGATCTCAACCTAGAGACACACACCTCCTTGCTTAAAAGAAAAACTAAAAGCCTTCCGAGACTAAGATTGTAAAATCAAACTACAACATGGATTCCTGATCTAAAGATATAGACTATCACTCTAGTCTAAACCCTAGAAGCATCTACACTGTGGCAACAAATAACTATTGTTCAAAATGCTTTAGGATCAAGTATCTATTTTAATAAAGTTCTCTGTTCTCTGGGATTCTAAAGGCTTAAGAGAAGATACAGGATATTTACTTATCAAAAATCCTGTTGCCTGTTACTTTATTACAGTGGTATATAAAAGATTATGAAAAGGAATTCATATACAGTTTATATTAGATAAATAACATTTAAAAACAAAAAGATTGTTCCAGATAAAATATGCTCTCTTCCTCACTCTTATGCTGTATTAATCCATTCTTCTGTTGATTTAACTTGCTTAGAGAACCAACAAAACAGAAGCCCCCCAAAAACCAGAATACTTCTCGCCAAGATCCATACATTACTTAGTTTTAAGAGCCAGAGGCAAAGATGAGAACTGTGCCGGATTTCTTTTCTTTAGTTTGCAATTCAGTACAGTCAGATTTCAGCTTGCAGGGAGAGAAAAAGAGGCAGTGTTTTAGGCTTTTAAAGGACTTCATCAGGCCACAGAAGGTCATCTATCTATGAACTCTCAGTCTGTCTTCAAATATATTTACCAAAAATACCAAAGTTTCAAAACATTAATGAAACTCATAACAACTATGAATTATTATTATTACATATGACATACTGCTACAACCGAACTGTTTAGATAGAAATTTTAACCTCAGGAGACCACACCACAATCATCTGGTCAACTCTTTTAAACCAAGCAAAAAACATTGATTTAAAATCTCATGGAGGAAAGTGGAAAAGTTTTCTACCCTTAAAAAAGCAGGATACTACTCTGCCTGAACAAAGAAAAAAAAGAGACAGTCATGTAGAAAGACTGCTGGCTAACTGCCGCCCTCTGGCTGGCAAGATGCCACCGTTCAGCTGGAAAAGCATTTAACCAAAACATTCATTTACAAATGTCTCTAGCTGTGATGCATTTTTAATGTTGTATACATCTCTAACTTAAGTAGAAAACAACTTTTAAGAAGAAAATGAGGAACAAAGTCAGAAATTTCGCAGGATTAAAATTAAAACACTATCACAGGAACATTTATTTGAAAGAAAATAATACTAAGAAGAGGGAGATGTATCAACAGTTACAATACCGAAAAAAGAAATGCTGGTACACTATGTGATTATAGAAATGCAAAATGTAAATTAATGGTCAGGTGTCAAATCATCATACCATTCTAGCTCTGAAAAAAGGAACATAAGCCTTTCCCTCTATGCTTACTGGAAAAAGAGATCTGAATATCAGGCAGGTGCAACTGAACATGGCCTGGAAACAAAAAGGTCTCAGCTCAAAAGGAGGTTTTAGTGTAAGGGCTGGACTATATAATGTAAAAGAGATCATGAACTATCTTGGAGGGAGACTTAAGCATGATTTCCCCAGTAGGGAAAAGGGGGAATCAACCGAAGCAATTAATTTTAAAACTGAAAATTTTAGAAATACAAATGTCATTACATCTGCCATGGTGAATACAAAGAGGCTTTTCTTCATGCAAGAAGGTCTTATTGTTAAAAAATTTTTTTAATGATCTTTTAAAAAGGATAAACAAATGATAAATGAAAACCAAGCATAAAGAATCAAACAGCTTCCAATGTATAATAAGTGCTTTACTTTAGAACTTAAGTCTATGAAGCTGGTGACTGGGACTCCTACAAATACCAATAAGAACAAAAGATGAGAAAAGCTTCCTACCCGCTTACAGCATTCACTGGCAGTGCCATCCATTTGCCAACAGGCATATTCTTTTTTGTTTTTTTTTAATTTTTCTCCTGCTGTTTCAAAGTATTTAAATCTCACTTTTTTTTTTTCACTTTTGTTGTAGTAATTACTTTCATGATTATTTTTACTCCAAAAATGTTATCTGAGTACAAAATTAAAACACTGTGATTTTTAATGGTGGTTTAGAGCAGAACAAATTATTGTATACAATTAATATATTTTTATTTTTTAATGTATTTTTTAAATGATACAATTTCTCCTTTAAAAGTGAGTTCTCTCAGGTAAGCTCTTCAAGTTTACCACAGCACAGCGGTTGTGCATATGCAGAAAGGACTCTGCTTGGTTTTGGGATTGGTCCAGAGTGAGGTAGAATTCCAGTGCATGAAAAGCTTTAAAATTCTCCCTTAAGGAGGTTTCAGTTGCCAATACCAATTTCCAAGTGTACTTTTCAAAAATTGTTAAATTTCGGCATAAATACTGGAATCCTCAAAAATCAGTCATTTCAGAAAAAACTAATTTCAACTGATCCCTGCACATCTTTGATTTGATCAAGTCACATAGCTTTTCTTCAGCTTGTTTAAAAAAAAATTCTACCTAAAATAGAGTTGTATTTTAAATAAATACACTGTCAGCTTGTAGAAACCTGGGAAACTAGGTGTCATATATCAATTTTCATTATCATTTCTCCACAAATGCTGCTACTGCCATTCCTGTCTGTATGCTTCCTCTTGCCAAAGTTGTCAGTTCCTCAATTTCAGCATTTAATTTATGTATTAAACACCCCATTGCTTCTTGGCCTTTATTAGCGTTGGACGATATCGTACTTGCTATCAGCTCGTCAAGGTAACTGCCGAGCCTGACTCCTTTCACAGTAATTATGGCTTCTTGAGTCAAAATAGCTTTTTCTGGGGCTTAAGGATATAGTTTGTATGTAAATCTCTCATCTACTGAAACCTTATTTGTAAATGAAATATTCGCAGATTTAAGTTCCACTGTTTTCTCTATGGCATCCACTATAGAATGTTCTTGCGCATATGTTTCGTTCTTGCTGCACCAGTAATAAATTTCATGATGGAAAGCAGTCCCCACTGTGTGCTGAGAAGGGCATGGCTATGCAACATTTCAGAGGGATCTATGTGTCTGTCCAGTACATCAACTCAAATCACACTCAGCTTCATAGAGTTTGGGTATTTCTGCATTGTAGCTGTTGTAACGATTCCCCATGGGTGGTCAAAGACGTGCTCCAAAGTCCAGATCTTAATGGTGCCAGCAGCCAGCACAGTGTCCAGGCGGCATTAGGGGCAAAGAGGCCACTCTTGCCCCTACCCTGTCCCTCAGCCGCCCCACTGGCAGCCTCGAAATCTCACTTTTTACATTGTACTTTTAGTAAAAAGACTCTCCTTGAGGATAAATACCAAAGGCATACCTGTACGATGCTACAGCACAGTGTCTTGCAGAAGTTTTTAATAAATATCAGTAAATATGAGGCCACACAGAAATCTACATGAATTTGAGAGTCAATTCCTAGGCAGGTTGATAAGAAGTCCAGGAGGACTTCTTCTCTCCTCCCAAGGAGAGAGGGGTATGGGGCTCTTGAGGAGATAGGGGTCTGGAATTCTCAAGGAGAAGGAAAGGACAAACTTTTTTTTCTACATTCCTTAGTAAGGATTATATAACATCAATGTATCCTCCTTGAAGACAGTTTCTCCTTCTGGAAAACCGTCTAATCCGGCTACAACAGACTGCGCAGAAGCACGCCGGTTGCGATGAACCACGCAGAAGCGTGGCCAAGAGGAGCTACCCCTCGCCCAAGGTCAGGGGCGGCGACTGAGAGTACCAGGCTGCATTGGAACAGGAGCGGCCGAGAGGAGCCACCCCACGTCCGAGGTCAGGGCCGACAGCTGAGAGGAGCTACCCCTTGTCCAAGGTAAGGAGCAGTGGCTGTGCTTTGCTGGAGCAGCCGTGAAGAGATACCCCACAACTAAGGTAAGAGAAACCCAAGTAAGATGGTAGGT
>SJYX01006781.1:0-11047 GCA_006410675.1 Oreotragus oreotragus | reverse complement strand
ACCAATTAGAGCATTAATGATGATAATAATAGTAATGACTGGAGATGAACATTCTGAACTTAGAAAACTCAACTCTAATACGGGGAGGCTGAAAACTTGACCGTCAGCTCTGAACAAGGCAGTGACTACTCTAACACAACCAGGGCCACATCCGAGTGGAACATGGCGACAGATCAGACTGACTGACTAGGAGAAGGAAGCGTCTGGTTGAAACTAGGGAGTGGACACATGGAATGGGTCTAGTCTTTACAGATCTGCATCCTCCAGCATGTCTCTCAATAGGAAGAGCTATCAGGGCGGAAGGAGGCTGCGCCTCTCAGCAGGCATTTGCTATTTGTTGCCCTGGGCCAAAGTCCCATCCTTGGGGTTTTTTTCCCTAGTGGCAAGCCACCACAGAGGACAGGCAATCTTGTTTCTCTTGACAAGGCTCTGCTTTGTGGCAGTAGGATTGTATTATCTCACCCCAATGCCACAGAAGCGTAGATCTTCCCATGGCCATCCTGTGTCCACTATATCCCACTAGTCATGACAGATAGGTGCGCAGTAGCCATTAGCAGTAAGGCAGTGAAGCTAAGCTTCCAGGAAGGTAAAACCCACACAAGGATTTTTAATCTACAGTCAAGATCACAAAAAAGGGTAATATTTATCCACTTATCTACCAAGACTCCCATGTTAAGGGAGAAAACATGTCCTATTTGACAGCACAGCACAAATGGGGAAAGGAAGCTCAGCTAAAACACAGCCACCACCTCAAAGCCTCATTCACCCACCCATCCACTCTAATCTCACTGCTTTGGCTCCAGATGTTCATATCTTGACATTTCTAAGAGTTCACTTTCACTCCTACCAGGAGAGCTTGCCTCCAGATACCAGAACTCCTAGTGTCATCATCCCCTAGTCATCCAGGAGCACAACATTTTAAGAACAATATTTCCCAAAGCCTGTTTCCCTCTTACCAGTAGCTTTAAGAAGGTAGATTCAGTCATCTTGTTCTGCTCTACAAGAACTTTTTAACTCAGAATGAAAAAGGGCGAATGATATGCCAAGAGGTCTGTGCAGAACAATCGAGTAAAACCCTCGCCCGAGAGCTGCCACTTCCCCTGCCTCCAGCCTCCAAGCTGGCCCTGCCCTCGACCTGTGCCATCTCCCAGTCTCGTGTCCCTTCTCCCCACTGTGTCCGACCGGCAGTCCGACTGGCAGTGTACTCACTTGAGGCTTGTTTGCCTTGGACTGTTGCCAGCTCATCCACTTTAACATCTTGGCTTGATCTCAGACTTGCTTTCTGCTTCCACCAAACATTTTACAAATAGAATTTAAGTTTGTGGTGGGTGGCAGCAGGGTTGAACTTGTTCTGAAGACTCACGCTCCCACACCGCTTGGAGGCAGGGATCGGCCTCACCACAATGCTTACTGCCCAAGCTCTCAGAATCCGAAAGGGAATTTGCCTACAGTGGCTTGAAGACTCTGGGGCAGAATCGCACTCCCACCAAGGCCACTACATGAGTCACAAGTACTTAGTATCAAACAGTCTGTGGTAGGCATTAACACTTGATAAGTTATCTTTCTCCTTTGCAGTCTGGAGACAACTTAAAGAACCACTTTGTAATTTACTTTGGGTTCCTGTAGATTTGCTGGGCCTGGGCAGGGAGGTATAGAGGCAGTGGGCAAAGAAGCTGGTAACAATAGTGTTTGTTTTTGCTACAAAGTTTTAGAATCTGAACTATCAGTTACTAAAGTACTATGCTTTTGATTCCCTTTAACAGGCAGGAGAGTGACTTGGGCTTGAATCTGAGGCCTACCATGAACCGGCTTTGTGATTCTGTGCAAATCATCTTGTTCCCTTTAAACAGGATGGAAATAGAGGGCAAGAGGATATCTCGGGCTCCATTCTTCCCTGAGTATCTGTTTTCAAACTCCAGACTTACCTGGAGTCCTATGTGGCCTCTGGCCAGCCCTATAGCTATCGCACAGAGATCTAATCTACTGACAAATCACCTTTTGCAATTTCCTTATTTCTGGATCATATATTTGCACAATACCACCACTGGAAACCAAGAAACTTGTGGGCTCAGCACTCTGTGATCTGCCTGTGTACTGCAAACTGCTTCTCAGCCATGGTGGGTTATGAAGATTATTTGCTTCCTAGACGATCGGTAACATTTATGAAGTCTAAGTTTAGGTTTCAGATGTATCCACCTCAACAGAAGAGTACAACTGTAAATCTTTTAAAGGTATTTATTTAAGAGTTAGAAAATGCTCTGTTACTACACGGGAGGCAACACAAACCTCTCCCTCTAAAGAAACAGTTTAGGGCCCTGAGATAGAGAGCAGAGCAACCGCAGTGGTGAGGACGCTCCTGGAGACCCATTACACTTTTTCTTTCTAGCTTTTAGCATTGTGCATTTAATAGGCTAGACCTCCAGAAGGTGGGTCACCAGCTCAGGCCCCAGGGCTAAATGTCACACGCTGTCACAATCTCATTCTGGAGACTCAAACTTGGGTGGACCATCTTGATGGTTTTCGTTTTGTTTCTTAATGATGATCAATAACTTTATTTTTTTATTTTTATTATTTCATACATTCATTTTTTAAGATCAAGTACTTCCTTATGTATGCATTGAGTTGTCCATTAAATTCTTTTGAGTACATTTTTAGTAGACCTGTATTACACTGTCTTATTTAGATATATCTGAAAGAAAATTCAAACAAAACCAACCAACCAAAAAAAATACGAAACAAAAACTCTGGTCTTTCTCCAACTAGAAAATGCACCAATGGCCTCTCTGTGTTCTCTCAAATACCAAATCATATGTGGTAATGTATTTTATAATATCTCTATTAGCTATTGCTTTGGGTTATTTACACCTTCTATATTAATGCAGATAAAGGAGTTTTAAAAAGTATGTTTTCTTTTATAATTTTATTTAATATAACTAAAAGAGTAGCCACAAAATACAGGTCATTCACCCAAATATATCATAAAATTATGTATATTATACACACACAAAAATCTAGGGATATGGCTCATAACACATTATTCCCTTTATAACAAGTTATATCCTCATGGTGTATTGTATCATCTTGATTTTTTTTTAAAGAATTTGCTAAGTGAAAAATATTACAATGTGTGAACTGATAGGATTTTTATTAGTCTTGACACTGTTGAGTCTCCACATTTCCCGATATTTGGTTTTTATCCTTAGCGGCAAAAGCCAGTGATCTGTAGGCCCTTAAAACTCCAGTCACCTACAGTCACCTTGACAGTTTCCTCTACTTCACACCCTCTTCTGTACAGGATCTTGGCTAGTCCTTCAAAATCCCAGGGAACTGAGATCACTGCCTTCACTGTACAGGCTTGGAGATGGAGGCATGGAATGATTAAGTGACCCATTCAAGGTCCTGCCACTGTAAGCAATCAGGGACTGAATACATGCTTGATTTCCCAAGCCATCCTCGTCCTCTGTGCAGCAGACACCTTCGCAGCCCACTCAGACTCTCTTTCCTTTGGATGTTGCTGCTAACAACATTAGCATGTTATTGCATGTTGGCTGCTAACAGCTCACAGCTGCCACAAAAGACCAGCCCTTTGCCTCAAGGTAGGGCAGATTTTGGGTGCCATTCACACTACAGCTCCAGGAGGGATCAGGCTGAGCTGGACTCCAGCTGAGACCACATGCACATTTGCCTTAGCTCTTTCTACAATGGGCCCTGTTTCCTGCCCGTTTCCTTGAAGGGGCACCAATAAATTCCATGCACAGGAATCCCGGTCTCAGACTTTGCTTCTAGGGAACTGGAACCAGTATGCTCTCCTTCCTCCCAAGAAGCCCTATATCCAGCCTTATTCTCTGGAGAATTTTTCTACTTAGGAGCCCATTTATTTATTTTTTAAGATATTAGTTTATTTTATTTGGCTGGGATCTTTCTTTAGTTGTGGCATGGGAATTCTCAGCTGTGGCATGTGGGCGCTTCTTCCGCAACCAGGGATTGAACCTTGGCCCCCTCCATTTTAAGAGCACAGAATCTTAGCCACTGGGCTACCAGGGAAGTTTCCCTATGAGCCCATTTAAATGGAGAGTCCATTTTTCTCTCCTCCTATCAACAATAATCCCTACAAGGAAACTAACTTCTTACATTTAAGACAAGTTCTTCCAATAGCAGTATTAGTCCACTTTTTCTTACAAGAAAAACCTAGGAGCCTTTTTTTAAAATCTCTTGTTAGTAGCAGAAGACTAGAATGCCATCCTTTCTCTTTCTGGTTATTTACCTTTCCTCCCTATATAGGAAAGCAAGCCAAAGGAGGGCTTGTTTCATTCATTGCTGCCCACTCAGCATGGAGATCCGCACCTGCTATGCAGCAGAGTGTGAGCAGAGAGCACAGCAGAGCATAACTGAGCATGAGTGAAGAGAGATGAAATAGGCCAGTGCACGGGCTGGGCCCTCACCAACACACTCACGTGGGGGCTAGACCCTCGCTGAATACAGCCCTTGCACCTAGTGGCCTGTTCTGTGCTCCCAGAGTACATGCGTCAGGATCACCAGGGTCTGATAAACCAGGTGAGGCTCTTTAGTTAAGAAGTTCTTTCCCAGAAGGCTTCTGCAGCCAGGCTGCCCTGCCCCTTGTTAGTGGTATTGTGTTACTGCAGTGAGTGACCCTGTAGAAATCCTTTGTCCCCTTAGTCAGGCCCTTGCCATCTCTAAACAGAACATTTCCTCCCAAATAGTAGAACAAAGTTTTGGTCATAACTCATTACACTGATTTGACAGTTGAGAGTTTAAACACTTCTGAGTTGTATTCTGAAATCGCCAGGCTTCTCTAGGCATTTCCCTGTCCCGCTTCAGCACATTGTCATTATCAGCCCACCTTGTAACTTAAGATCACATTTGCTTGTTTTTGAAATCCCTCATTCAAGTCACAGTCAGCCCCAGGATGTTTTAGCAGTATTTTTCTGTTATAATTTTTGCAGAGAATAGCACTTGCAGCTCAATTTCCTGTCTCCAGCCAGCCTGAACATGTCTAGAAATTCACAGTGTATTTTGGATGGAGAGCACCCTTCCTAGGAGGGGTTTGTAATGTTCAATTCAATAAGCACTCATTGAGCGTCTCTGGCATGCCTAGCCTAAACAACATAGAAATGCATAGAGACTGTCACTGCCCAGCTGGCTACTTCTGTACCATTAGTTGGTAATTATTTGGCAGATACCCATCTTGTTCAATGACAAGACACTTCTTCACTATTACCTTATCACTCAGCCTTGCTCGACTAGAATTCTAGGATTCTGGATTTCTCTGAAATATGACTGCAAACCTCCATCACCTTATACATGTACAAGCAAAAGGGTCTTGTAGTCATGTCCAGAGTAACATGAGCATATTCTGGACAGAATAGTAAGGGGCTTAGACCCAGAGCTCTATGGACAAAGTAAGGACATCCATTTGCCTTAAAGTAAGGACATCCATTTGCCTTCAGGGAAATGACACTTTAACCTGGGACAAGGATAAAGTAGAACCTAATTATGCAGACCCATTTGAGAGCTGAACAAACACAACTTTGGGGAAAGCTATTCATATCATTTACTGAGGCACCCATGTTAGCTCTGTCAGAATTTAATGCAGAATTAAGAATACTAGAGTGATTCCTCATCAAGGGAGGACATACCACAAGCAATTCCAGCTTCTCTGTTATAGAGGAAAATGGGGGTGTACCCTTTCCTAAAAGGAAGAGTCAGACAAGGATAGACCCAAGTTTCAAAACCCAAGTGGGAAGTGAGGAAGGGCCAGGTGTCGGGCTCTTGCTGGCCTTCTGTTCTCAATCTTGTCTTTATAGTCAGAATGTGGATGAAGTCACAGAAAGTATGTTTAGCCAACAATGCTGGGGAATGCATCTGATACACTGGACAGAATATTTCTATATTCAAAACATGCTGGAATATGGATGGAATTAAACAAGAGAACATCTAATAGAAATTAAATAGTTCAACACTCAGGTTACTAAGTCACCTGCCCAACTAAGAGCGGGCCACAAAAACAGGCAAGGAGATTCCACGAGTCAGCATTGTACATCCTACTATACAGGGTAAAACATCTTAGGCAGGAGGGCAAGCATAGTCGCTCTAGAACAAGAAGCTGAATTTGCATCGGTTAGTTCACATCTAATGTACTATATGTCACTCTGGAGGCCCCATTTTATATAGATCATTATATACTAGAGTAAGTCCGAGGGAGGCAACCAGGATGTGGAAAGGTCTGAAAATGTATTAATGCAAAGAATAGCTGGGGAAACTGAGAACTTCTAAAAATGAAGGTTAATAGAGAAGACAAGTCAGCTTTAGGGGTTACCACTGGCCAAAAGTGATACAGTTTGAGGGTTAAAACGCAATACCTGAGAATAATGGATCATAACCCATTAGACTGGAGAAGGAAATGGCAACCCACTCCAGTATTCTTGCCTGGAGAATCCCAGGGACGGTGGAGCCTGGTGGGCTGCTGTCTATGGGGTCGCACAGAGTCAGACACTACTGAAGCAATTTAGCAGTAGCAGCAGCAATCCATTAGATAACAAAATAAACCAAGAGCCAATGCTAACAACAAATAGCTACATTTTAGATTCTAAGGCCTAGCAAATGGAAAGTGGAGTAAAGTTGTTCTATTTATAGACAGGCAAACTGAAGCTGTGTCCCTTTAGGTCTAATATAGAAAAAACTTTTTGACATTTAATGAACCATGGACCTAGAGGGCAGAACTCTCTATTCAATAACTTCCAAAGATCTTTAATCTGCTAAATAATCAAGTACTCTTATTCACAGTATCAGGATTTCTATTTCCTTTCTTATAAAGATAGAAAGTTAACTGTCTAATAGGTAGCAACTAAATATATTTTACTCAACCTTCCCAAAGACTCAGCGAGATGGATATTATCTTTGTTTTATAGATTGGGAGATTAAGGTGCAATAACTCATGCAAGGTGACACAAAGGGCAAGTGCCAGAGCTGGAATTTGAGCCCAGGTGTGTCTAAACTCCTTCCACCCTACCCAACACACAAAGGACACATAAAGTGATTGCAGAGGTGTCTTAGGGTCCTACAGTTCCTGAAGGCCGTCCGTCCTGGCCCTTTGATGGTTATGTTTACCATCTATCCAGCCCACAGTTCTACTACTCTCATTCCTCTGGATTAGAAGAAAAAGACTGGGGCTTTTCTAGAAACTCACTGTTAAAATAACCCTGAGCTCTGTGAGATATCTCTGCCCCATCCCTTCCCTACAGTCACCTTGTCTGCCCTCCTGCTGAATATGACTCAGCCTACCTGAATTAACCCGTTTTCTCTTTCTCTTCTTCAGAGTCTATTCAGCTGACTCCTTGGAAATCAATGAAGACTAGTTTCCAGGTCTTGTGGTATAGTTAGGGGGGAAATTTAACACTGTTGATAACATCTATAAATTCAAAGATAGCAATAAATAGTTTCTCAGATGAAGGGCAGTGCAGGTCAAGGGGACACATGGCTGTCCCATTCTCACTGCTTAGTATTAGAAGAGTAAGAACATTCTAATTATGGTGCATGGTTGCAGACAGGCCCTCCCTTTATTTGACTGTTTCTAAGTGATTTTACAGGTTTCGTGTCAAACACAGAATTTCTCTTCATCTTTCAACCTACTGCTCATATTTCCCAAAGGCTGAGAAGGTAATTGGGAACTGACCAGTCCTCCAGCTGATCAAAGCTTTTTGCTTGAAGTAAGAAAACTCCTAGGTTTCTTTAGCATATTTATAAATACACTATTTATACATTTGGCTGCTTTCAGACCCACCTGTTTTAGCTTCTTCTTCATTCTAGAGTCCTCCGCCTGCTCTGTTCATTCCCCAAGTACTTCCTGAGCATCCCTGTGTGCTATGTGCTGAGGGGACAGCTGTGAAACAGACAGACATAACCCCTCCCCTCATCAGGGCTTAAGAGCCTGGCTATAGAGACATACATGAAACGAAAATTACACAAATAAGGATTCACACTCAACAAAAAGTCCACATGTCTCTACAGTATCCAGAACAGAGCTTGGCACGTGGTGGGTGCTTTTTCATGAGTATGTGACTGGAAGTTTTGTGAAATGTGCAGAAGGACCTACTAGCTGAGTTCATCTTAGCACTGGGAGCTCAAAGCTTTGATTTTTAGAGTGAGGGGAAAACATGACAGTGAATCAGGGAGACATGGGTTCTTGTTTCTGCTTTTCTACTCGCTGCTAGGATTTTCTTAGGTGAGTCACTCAGACTTTTTGGCATCAGTTTCCTCACCTGTGAATAACGTCTAAGTACCAGGGTTCCTCATTAATAAATCGCTGCTGTCAGAAGTGGTCTACTCTAACTGCAATCACCCTGCTAGAAGACAAGGAAAGGCTAGAGTGGAGGCTTCCTAAGACAACTGTCTCTGGCCAAGGTGTCGGCCATGGGGAAGACAAAGTAGCAGCCGGATGGGAAGCATCCCCCGACCGCCATGGAACTGATAGGCTGCTACTGCAGAACGTGGGAAACATGAACTTCACTTACCACCCACTGACTGCTTAAAAAGAAACACTTTCATTCACAGGATGCTCTAGGTTATATTTCTAAACAACCAATCAGAGGAGAAAGGAAGTACAGAAATAGTTTTCTTTGTATGTTTAACAAGTAGAAAAATCCAATTTTCCATCTACTCTGATAGTCAAAAATGAAAGCAGGATGTCAGATAGAATTGATTACCCTGCATGTCCTTGAACACTAGTCTAGAGAATGATTTTGCACCATGATCTTAGGAAGTTTCCAGTAAGAAAAAAATTTTTGGAAAAATCCTAATAAAGGCAGATTATCTTAAAAAAAAAAAAAGTCCCTAACTTAGAAAACGAAAATGAAGTAAGGACAGAGCATGTTGCCTGAGGCTGGAGGACTAAAGCCAAAATATTAAGTCTAGAAATGGGTCAATTGGCCTTTGAAAACCCCTACCTTTATTAATAAAATCCCTAGTATTCAGAAAAGGATCATGTCATACTCTTCTGACCTTGAGGTAAACAGATGAGAGGAGGGTCAGAGATAGAACCTTCCCCTGCTCCTGATGCACATTCAGACCGCTGAACTCCTCCCGTGGCTTGAGCAAACACTGAGTCTCTGCTACATTCTCCTTTCTTTGGGTCCTCATCAGAGCTCCTTTTACTCACTTGCTCCAAAATGTAAGAGAGCAAGTGACCTGGTTTTCTCCTGAGACAACTACCTCCCTCCACATTGCTTCAAACATCACTTCCTGGTCCTCTGCCCCTCAGGAACTGAACCCCAGTACTCTGGCCAGAGAAGGGCATCAGTTTCACCAGAGCACCTTTGTACAGGAGGCCCCTTCCAACTGGCATCTCTGTAGCCATTTCCAAAGCCACTGGTCTTGCCCTAACTTCAGGATGAGCCAGTCACAGCCACTAAGGTCTCTGGAAACTATCCCGGTCTCAGCTTCCGGAGTTCCAGCCTCCCAGAAAGCACAGCCTAATAAGTGCCACTGGGGCATCTCAGGAGAGGAAACTCAGACTTGCTCTTTACTCTCACCAGTGCTGCTAAGCTTTGATGGCATGAGAGGGCTGGCTGGCCCCTCAGTCTTCTGTCCCCGCAGACAAAATCTCCATGCTGTAGCATATCTCCTCCAGCCCTCCAGCTCTTTCCCCTCTGGCTGCCACAAAGACCACTGACTGCTGAGGTCAGGCTCCACCGTGGGAGACATTCCCCCATGGGTGGCCCTCCAGGAGTGGTTAAGCCAGTAGGAAGTCTTGGGGAGGAAGGTGGGCTGTAGCATATCTCCTCCAGCCCTCCAGCTCTTTCCCCTCTGGCTGCCACAAAGGCCACTGGCTACCGAGGTCAGGCTCCACCGTGGGAGACATTCCCCCGTGGGTGGCCCTCCAGGAGCAGCTCAGCCAGTAGGAAGTCCTGGGGAGGAAGGTTGGGGCACTGGCCTACCTTGTCACTGTCCGCTGTGTTCTGGGAGGTCCTAGAGGCAATGGAGATGGTGTCTGGCTGGCTGCTCCCATCCCCCTGGCTGTCAACATCCTCCACTCCATCCCTGCAGGAAGAAGAGAAAAACAGCAGGGGTGGGGGTGGGGGGAACAACTGTGGGTTTAGAGCACACAAGGATTTCCAGCTGGTCTGGCAGAGCAGAGCCTTAGCACTTTTCAGCAGGGATTTGTCTAAAATTATCCCACTAAAGGAAGCAGTCCCATTTGATTTTCAATGATGTCACTTCCTGCGCTTAGCAAATACATAATCACTATGTTGATAACTGAACACAAAATGACTCTCTATAACTCTTCTGGCCCATGGTACAGAGGGGGCAGCTATTTATTTTCACTAGGAATGGGTCTATAATAGGCAGTAGGAAGAAGCACATCCTGCTTAGAACCTGCTTAGCGCAGTAGGAAGAAGTATATCCTCTCCAACTGTCTGGGTCATCTGCAACAATCCCAGACAGAGTTCAGGGCATTCAAATAGATTTTGTGCATGCTATAACAGGATGGGGTGGTTTATAGCTGGCTTATAAAGAGAACAGAACTGAGAAGAATTTTTTTGACCTGTGCTTCTCTTGCTCAAGAAAATTGGTTGGGATATTTTCTCCAGGGGAGACGATCCTTGGGAAGGTCTTTATGTTGGACCCTCAGCTCCTGCGTCTGGAGGAAGAGTTTATTGCCTTCATTTTGGTGGGTCTTACTGATCGCACGCTTATTTATGATGAGTTCTTATTAACATAGAAAGCCAAGGCATCTTCTCAAAGATATGAGGACAGTCACAGATTCTGTAGCAGCTCTGGAGCCAGCTGTGCTCCTGAGGGTCTGACAGGACAGTCTCTCAAGTGTACTCCTGGCCTTTGGACCCCTTCCTAGGCCCCTGGACCATACAGCTATTTCATTCACATGCTCCCTCAACTCTGCTGCTTTACAACTGGGTCTCAATCCCATACTGAACACAAAGGCTGGGCCAAGGGAGATTAGGTGTCTGGCAACTGGTGCAAGCCAAAGGGTCCATGTCAGGAAAAACTGGAGATGTGGGCCAGGGGTTGG
>SJYX01006780.1:179268-217763 GCA_006410675.1 Oreotragus oreotragus | reverse complement strand
AACTTCCTTGTTTCTGGGAGGAATTGAGCGTTGGAAGCTTTCCCCTTACCTTTTTGGAGCCCCTTCTATCCCATTGGAAAGAGCGCGGGGCGGGGGTTGGTACAAAAATGTTTCAGCTGCTCTGCGCGTCAGCCCCACCCATAAATGACATCTGCTCTACAACAATAAGACCGCGGATTATGTTATCGCTCGAGTAACCATCGGCCTATTTTTCTGACTACTTGAGCTGTATAAGGTGGGCTTTTATGAATGATTTATTGTGCCCACAAAACTTACAAGTTGAACTGGGTCTCCACTCGGAACTCGTTTCTGATTTTCTCGCCGAGTTTACTTAACATCTGTCACCGAGATATTCGTGCACCTTGCACTTTTCCTAGATGGTATTTCTGTAAAATGAAATTTAGAATTCTGTATAACGTACTTATTTTGGTGCACGTATTGACTTTCATCCGTTTTTCCAAGAGCACTTCAATAAAATAAACTGACTTTTGTAGCTTCAAAAGCATCTTTTAAAAAAGGAATAATGTGTATTTTACTTTTGTATATAAGATTTCTAAATATTACATGCGTAATGTCAATATTACAAACGTGATAGCTTGTCGAACTTAAATTTTTCGTGAAACAATTTATGAGAAATGTTTGCACATTGAACTGGGATTTCCTAAAGGCTGAAATTTACTTGTTTTGTACATTATTTTAGAATTGACTATTTTCCATTTGCTTTAAGATGTATGAACTAACAGTTCTTCAATTTAGCATGAATGATTGAACAGTATCATATGTATTCTGACTTCATTTTCTATTTTATCTACTTCAAGTAAGTTAGAATGTTCTGATTTTCATTTTTCAGTCGTTTTTGTAACTTGTCTTTAAAACTCGTTTTTGAGTGTTTCTTTTCCTGTTATACTCAATGTTGCAAGCCTCAACAAACAATACTGTTTACTTTTTTTTTTTTTAATTAACCATAGGAGTCCTCCTGGTATTAATTTTCCCCAAGAATGGTTCTGTTGTTGGTGTTCCTCAGACTTTACTCCCTGGTCTAACTTGGGCACATGCCCTCCTCCAACTTCTCTCATGAAATTTTTCTTGCCCCACCCCCAAGTATTATTCTTTTTTTTTCTTTCTTTCTTTTTCTTTTTTTTTTTTTAACACATCAAAAACTCTTGTCTATTTCAGGCCCTATATTTTTTCTGTCTGATGCTTGTGTATTAAATTCTTTCCAAGTTCTGATTCCTTGATTTTTTTTAAAGCAAACTGAGTATATTTAAGTTCTGCCAGTGAGAATTAATCTCAAATCTGATTAATTCACTCTCGTTAAAACTGGTTGTTAAAAATAGTAAACCCCAAAAATAGTCTTTTCAGTCAAATGTCTTGAGAATATGTTATTTTCTAACCACAATATAATTTTTCTAAGTCTCAACCCAGGAAACTAAACATCCAGTGAGAGATGATCTGACATAAATAAGTACTAAAAGACTAGAATTACAATGTGTTTTATAAAATGGACTTTTTTCTGGAGTGACATTTTAAAATCGATTCCTGTGCATTTCTTCTCTCACTTTCTTTCTTCCTTTGTTCCCCCAAATTATGTATATTATCCAAAATATGCTCCAGGTTTAGATGGATGCTTCTTTTACTGTGATTCCCTTTTTTATTCTTTTTCATTGTTTTTATTTTTGTTTGCTTTAAATCCAAATAGCTGCACATTTGACATGGATTTAAAGACAGATAGATCTCTCATTAGAGCATCATACCATTGTCATAGTCCAAAATATATAAATATTGTATGTTACTATTTCCTTTGTCTTCTTGCTTATACAGTGACATCAAGTACATGCTTGTAGAGACATTCCCAGTTAACAGCTTGATGCCATGATTTTTTTTTTCTTTCAAAAAAGGAACTTAGAGAATATAGCTTGAGGTTAATATAGCTTAATTCTCAAATCTGATCTTTTTAATGATGATTCAAAGGCATAGAAAAATCAGCGTCCTGCTTTCTAAATCAAAGATTTACCCAAGTATTCCTATTCTAGTTTTAGTAGTATATATTATATTGGGTTCTAATCCTTTGAAAACTAGCAGATTCATAGTTAGGGCCAGAAGGAATCTTGAATATAGTTCAGACCAGGGATATTTCACCTAGTTTCTAAGAAAGTCTTATGTTGTGTTTCTGAATGAAGATCCTTCCTTTATTTTAAATTAGCAACTTGTAATTTATTGTGGGGATGCAAAATATAAGAGGATTCTTGCCTTCAAAGAGTTTATCATTCCTTCAACAAAAATTGAGCACCTTTTTTATACCAGGTACCTTTCTAGATTCAGAGAATCATCAGTGAACCAAACAAAGTCCCTCCTCTCCTGAAGCATATAGTCTAGTGGGAAGAATATAGGTAAGTGACTTGTTTTCTATAAACACTCTAATGCTTTAACTTTTGTTTTATGTACAAAGGAGATTCTTGAGGAATTGCCAAGTTAATGAATAGCTCAAACATTACAGAGAATCATCAGTGAACCAAACAAAGTCCCTCCTCTCCTGAAGCATATAGTCTAGTGGGAAGAATATAGGTAAGTGACTTGTTTTCTATAAACACTCTAATGCTTTAACTTTTGTTTTATGTACAAAGGAGATTCTTGAGGAATTGCCAAGTTAATGAATAGCTCAAACATTTTAAAATCTATGAGTCCAGCTGCTGCTGCTGCTAAGTCACTTCAGTTGTGTCCGACTCTGTGTGACCCCATAGATGGCAGCCCACCAGGCTCCCCCATCCCTGGGATTCTCCAGGCAAGAACACTGGAGTGGGTTGCCATTTCCTTCTCCAATGCATGAAAGAGAAAAGTGAAAGTGAAGTCGCTCAGTCTGTCCGACTGTTAGCGACCCCATGGACTGCAGCCCACCAGGCTACTCCGTCCATTGGATTTTCCAGGCAAGAGTACTGGGGTGGGGTGCCATTGCCTTCCCCACTACGAGTCCAGAGGAAGCAAAAATCACTTTAGACTATGAGGTGCAGGAGAGCACTATTACAAGTTTTTTACTCTTGAAATTCTGTCTTATCTGTTCCCTTGAAATAGAAGTGTTGCTTAAGGTGGTCAGAACTAGTGACTTGGATTTAATGTGACAAATACTGGAAAACTGCTAGAAACACTAACCATGTGCTAAGTAGGTAAGAGTTGGCATATATGGCCTGTTGCTCCTAAAAACACAGGTGGTTGCCCCAAGAACACAAGTATGTTATAGTCACTCCAACAGATGAAAGAAGGGTGAAGAATTATGAAATAGATTAGTCTTATTTTATCTATCTCATTAAATCTTAGAACTCCCAAAAAACACCTGAAGCTAATGTCATCTGGAAAAAAGAAAAAAAAAATCTGAAAACTGACTCCCCCAAAGTGGCAGATACTTTTGCTACGCTTAGAGCTGTAGCACTGATAAACTGAGATCACCTGAGGTCCCGCGCCAGTCTGGACAGGAAGCTGTCATTTTAGTGACTTTTGAAAATGGGATTAAAACTAGACTTGGTGGCAGTTGTTGGAAAGAGACTTCACCACAAAGAATTGTGCTGCTGACACTTCAATCCACTGACCAATTTGAAAGATTTAAAATTTAGTACAGTCTAATAAAAATGTCAATCCAAACACCCTTTGGCCAAGCATATCCATATCTAGGATTTTATATCCAAAAATGTTTTCCCACCTGTACAAGGGTATGTGAGCAAGAATGTCCACCAGTGCTTGCTTCGGCAGCACATATACTAAAATTGGAAGAATACAGAGAAGATTAGCGTGGCCCCTGCACAAGGATGACGCGCAGATTCGTGAAGCGTTCCATATTTTTGTTTGACGGAAAACAATAAAATTTTGTAAATCAATTATTTTTCAGTAAAAAATAAATCACACACACCCCCAAAAAAACAAAGAATGTACACCAAAGTAAATAATTGTAAAAATATCTTTCCATAAACTACTATGCAATCTTGGGCTTTCCCAGGGGGTCCAGCGGTTAAGACCCTACCCTTCTACTCAGGGGGCAGGGGTTCGATCCCTGATCTGGGAACTAAGATCCCATATGGCACAAGGCGCTGGCAAAAATAAAAAGAAGATGAAAGATATTATGCAGTCTTTTGAAAAAGATGTGCTGGATCTCTAATTTTTTCAGTTGACTAAATAAAATCTTAAGGAAAGCAGGGTTAAACATTGTATGATCCCATTTAAAAAAAGAGCACCAATAGTTTTTTATTTTGTTTTTAATAACTGTTAGAGGGATTCCCTCTCATGGATAGAGTTATGGATTGCTTTTGCTTTCTCCATTACATATTTCTGACAGATCTGCAGTTTTCCTACAGAAATATTTTTATAATCCGAGAAAAACAATAAAGGTTTAAAAATGAAGACACAAACAGAAGCCTTGCTCTGAGAAGCTGCCCTCCTCCGTGTATCGTCTTCCTCCTGTTTCAGCAGTGCCACCTTTGAGCCACCTCCCACACTAAACCACCGGCCACATCAGCAACTCTGTCACCAGGACCCTGCTGTGTGTACCTGTGAGGGGGGTGGGTGGGGTTCACACAGTGCGGAAGTAATGTTTATTCCAGAAATTCAGAGGAGGTGCAAGCTGGGTTAATGGTTGCTTGTAAAATTTTAAGGAGTTCTTACTGAAACTCCTGGTCTTTATGTTTTTGCTTTCAATGTAAGTAGTAATTACTTTTGAAAAACTAAGGGACAGCCCACCCTTGCCTTGTTGGGTGTGTGATTGTACTAATGAGCTATAAAAGAGACATGGAGGGAATTCCCTCTTGGTCCAGTGGTTAGGACTCGGTGCTTTCACTGTTGTGTCTGGATCCCATCCCTGGTCAGAGAAGTGACCTGACTGAGTAAACTAACCTTCGATGCCCTGGCTGTGATGTGAGCATCAAAGCCAAAAAAAAAAAAAAATGAGAGAGATGTGGAGAATAAAGTAAGGCAAAGATGGTTTACTGAAGAGATTTATTTGCCCTCCAGTAAAGCTTAAAGAGGGCTTCCCTGGTAGCTCAGACTAAAGGGTCTGCCTGTAATGTGGGAGACCCGAGTTCGATCCCTGGGTTGGGAAGCTCTCCTGGAGAAGGGAATGGCAACCCACTCCAGTATTCTTGCCTGGAGAATCCCATGGACAGAGGAGCCTGCTGGGCTCCAGTCCATGGAGTCCACAAAGAGTGGGACATGACTGAGTTATTAACACTTTAAAGCTTAAAGAAAGAAATTTCTTAAGTAAATTGAAATCATATCAAATAGACATCCAGGTTACACATTTTTGGGAACTTGAATGGCATGCACTCAGCTTGATATTATGCTGGCATTTTCCCAGGGGACTCAGGCACCCCTAAATCACGCTCTGCTATAGCCGTGCCCCCTCCACATGAGTCACACGAGTGGAGAAGATAAAGCAGAGGCAGGGCAACAGGTCTGCCCTTACCCTCTCCTTGGCCTTAGTGGAACTCGCCGCTGGTGGACCTTCACAGCCATGGTGCCTCTTCTACCCAGTGCCCACGTTTCTACACAGAAAGAGCTGCTGCTCTTTTTCAAGTCCAAAGTACAGCGGCGTGCTTGCATTCACATGTTTTCCTCTCCCCAAGTGCTGAAGGCCAGACTCCCCCCTGCTCTTCTTCAGGTGTCTCTCAAAGGCCCTCTTCCTCTGCCTGCAAAGATGAGCTTTTCCCTTCTTCGCTGCCTTCTAGGACTTCCTGCCCAGCCCTGCACGGGGCCCTCATCCAGGAGTGTTTGGGGTTTTCCTCCCACTCCTCCTGACAGTAGCACCTGAGGTGAACATACCCTTCCCTGCCCTGCAGGTTCAGCCAGGTGTTCGTGCCTCCCACATGATTCCTCTTCTCTTCCTCATATCTGAAACACCAGAAAAAGGATCCCCAGCCCAGGACACTTCAGAATGGGCCCCACTCGAGCCGTGAAATCACTTTTAATCAGAAATGTAAATTCCTTTTAATTTTTTTTTTTAAGTGGCCTATGGCACTTTTCAGAGGAGAGGGAGAAAATGATACCAACAAGGTGGTTAGTTTTTAAAATAACAATATTCAGTACATTATTATAACCTAGTCTTCAAATGGGCTCCTAAATCCTCACTTCAAGATTACATGAGAACTAGCCAGAGCTCCAGGATCGGCTTCTCCCAGGTAAATCATTCAGCATCTCTGAGTGCCTACTCAACCTGGGCAGTTAATTTGCTCTCACCCTCCATTGACCAGGTTTGTCTCCTAATTATATGGGGCAGTAGAGCACTTAATTGGGAGTCACTGAGTCATGGATCCTTTTATTCCTTCTGCTAGCCTGCAAGCCCTTGACCTGGGGCAAGACACTTAATTTGTCTCGGCCTCAGTAGCCTCACCAACATAATAAAGTTACTAGTCTAAGAGATCACTAAGGTTTATTCCATCTCTGAAATGCTGTTTCGTGTGAAGGTAGTGTTCGACCCTAGGAAAAAAGCACTAAAAAAATTAAATTAAGCATGCTTTGCAGATCTTTAGTGGCTCTATGACCTGTTGTAAGTTTCACCTGCCTGAGGTTTCGTGTCTTCATCTGTAAAAACGAGCAGTTCATCCCTGGGCTGCTTCACACATCATAGTGAGAACCAAAAAATGTCAAAAGCACTGCGGGCCAGGGTTTCTCAAAGAGAGGTCATGATCAAATAAGACTGGAAAATCCTGGGTTCAGCACAAATCTGTTTGCTTTTCTTCTCCAAAATTTCTCAGAGGCTTTCAAGTCCTGCTGTGCAACAGGATTTCTCCGAGAGGAAACAGCAGGGTGAGCTTTTCCTACCAGCACGTGACTCCCCAAACCCCTTTTCCTCTGAGCGTCGCAAGATCTGAGGTTCTATGGTTGCCCTTTGGAAAAGACCCAGCAGTGGGCCTGCTATACACCAAGTACTGGAGAAATGTCTGTTGGGCATTTGTGTTGCCTTACCTTCTTCCAGCGCCAAACCAAACTTCACTTTTCCTTGAAAACAACTGTTGTAACTGGTTAGTCATCTCAGGACTGTGTTACTTTATTTATTCTTACCATCATCTTATGTTTCCACAGAAATATCTATTGATGTCTTGATTGGGGTTGTAGAGCATGTGTAGGTTCCATTTGTGGTGAACGGACATCTTTGTAATGCCAAATTTTCAATCCAAAAACATAGTATTTCCTTCCTTTTAGAATTTTTTAGATATGCTGAAGTTTGCTCAAAGATTTCTTACAGTGTAGAAATGTTACATATATCTTGTTAACATTCTAGGTGTTAGACTTTTTTTGTTGTAAGTTAAACTCCTTTTTACACTTGGCTTTTCTGTTGTTTTTTGCTCCTAGTAAATTTCCTTTCATCTAGTAATCTTGCTAACTCACTAATTCTGGTAATTTGTGATTCTTCTATTTTTCTTCCAGTTTTATTGAGATATATTTGACATACAGCACTGTATAAGTTTAAGGTGTACAACATAATGATTTAAGTGACATACATTAGGAAATGACTCCCACAGCGAGTTTAGAGAATATCCATCTTCTTATATTGATACAAAATGAAAGAGAAAAGATTTCTTAGGAGAACTCTTAGTATTTACTCTTTAACATACAACAGTTTTTAACAGATTAATCATGTTAATCCCAGTACTTATTTATCTCAAACTGGAAATTTGTTCCTTTTGACCACCTTCATCCAATTTCTCCTTCCTCCAGTCCCCACTTCTGGTAACCACAAATCTGATCTCTTTTTTTCTATTAAGTTTGTTTGTTGAAGTTTAATTGACCTATAATACTATGTTAATTCCTGATGCACGAAACCATGATTCCATATTTCTGTACGTCACAAGATGATCACCATGATTAATCTAGCTACCATCTGTC
Source organism: Oreotragus oreotragus (assembly GCA_006410675.1). NCBI lineage: Eukaryota > Metazoa > Chordata > Mammalia > Artiodactyla > Bovidae > Oreotragus > Oreotragus oreotragus. Next base: position 209,900 of record SJYX01006780.1, on the reverse strand, counting down.
ACCACACAACGATACTACATGGTTATTAACTGTATCCCCCACTCTGTACATTTCATGCCTGTAGCTCCCTCTTAGTTTCTCTTGTGTATTCCAGTCACACTCCCACCTCCTTCCCCTCCGTCAGCTCTTAGTACCTCCTTGCTCTCTCTCTATGACTCTGTTTTGTTATATTTGATTATTTGTTTTTCAGATTCCACATATAAGTGAAATCATACAGTGTTTGTCTTTTTCTAACTTTTTTCACTTAGCATACTACTCTCTGAGTCCATTCATGTGACAGATGGCAATATTTCATTCTTACACGGCTGATAACACTCCACTATACATATAGACCACGTCGTCTTTGGTTCATCTGATGATGGACGCTTAGATTGCTTCCATATTCTGGCTATTGTGAATAATACTGCAATGGACAAAGAAGTGCATATGTCTTTTCAAATTAGTGTTTTTGTTTTCTTTAGAAAAGTACTCAGGAGTGGAATTGCTAGATCAAAGACACTTGCTCCTTGGAAGAAAAGCTATGCCAAACCTAGACAGAATATTAAAAAGCAGAAACATTAGTTTGCCTACAAAGGTGCATATAGTCAAAGCTATAGTTGTTCCAGTAGTCATAAGTGAATGTGAAAGTTGGACCATAAAGAAAGCTGAGCACTGAAGAACTGATGCTTTTGAACTCTAGTGTTAGAGAAGACTCTTGAGAGTCTCCTTGGACAGCAAGGAGATCCAACCAGTCCATCCTAAAGGAAATCAGTCCTGAATATTCTTTGGAAGGACTGATGCTGAAGCTGAAGCTCTAATCCTTTGGCCACCTGATGCGAAGAACTGACTCATTGGAAAAGACCCCGATGTTAGGAAAGACTGAAGGCCAGAGGAGAAGGGCACAACAGAGGATGAGANAAGATGGTTTACTGAAGAGATTTATTTGCCCTCCAGTAAAGCTTAAAGAGGGCTTCCCTGGTAGCTCAGACTAAAGGGTCTGCCTGTAATGTGGGAGACCCGAGTTCGATCCCTGGGTTGGGAAGCTCTCCTGGAGAAGGGAATGGCAACCCACTCCAGTATTCTTGCCTGGAGAATCCCATGGACAGAGGAGCCTGCTGGGCTCCAGTCCATGGAGTCCACAAAGAGTGGGACATGACTGAGTTATTAACACTTTAAAGCTTAAAGAAAGAAATTTCTTAAGTAAATTGAAATCATATCAAATAGACATCCAGGTTACACATTTTTGGGAACTTGAATGGCATGCACTCAGCTTGATATTATGCTGGCATTTTCCCAGGGGACTCAGGCACCCCTAAATCACGCTCTGCTATAGCCGTGCCCCCTCCACATGAGTCACACGAGTGGAGAAGATAAAGCAGAGGCAGGGCAACAGGTCTGCCCTTACCCTCTCCTTGGCCTTAGTGGAACTCGCCGCTGGTGGACCTTCACAGCCATGGTGCCTCTTCTACCCAGTGCCCACGTTTCTACACAGAAAGAGCTGCTGCTCTTTTTCAAGTCCAAAGTACAGCGGCGTGCTTGCATTCACATGTTTTCCTCTCCCCAAGTGCTGAAGGCCAGACTCCCCCCTGCTCTTCTTCAGGTGTCTCTCAAAGGCCCTCTTCCTCTGCCTGCAAAGATGAGCTTTTCCCTTCTTCGCTGCCTTCTAGGACTTCCTGCCCAGCCCTGCACGGGGCCCTCATCCAGGAGTGTTTGGGGTTTTCCTCCCACTCCTCCTGACAGTAGCACCTGAGGTGAACATACCCTTCCCTGCCCTGCAGGTTCAGCCAGGTGTTCGTGCCTCCCACATGATTCCTCTTCTCTTCCTCATATCTGAAACACCAGAAAAAGGATCCCCAGCCCAGGACACTTCAGAATGGGCCCCACTCGAGCCGTGAAATCACTTTTAATCAGAAATGTAAATTCCTTTTAATTTTTTTTTTTAAGTGGCCTATGGCACTTTTCAGAGGAGAGGGAGAAAATGATACCAACAAGGTGGTTAGTTTTTAAAATAACAATATTCAGTACATTATTATAACCTAGTCTTCAAATGGGCTCCTAAATCCTCACTTCAAGATTACATGAGAACTAGCCAGAGCTCCAGGATCGGCTTCTCCCAGGTAAATCATTCAGCATCTCTGAGTGCCTACTCAACCTGGGCAGTTAATTTGCTCTCACCCTCCATTGACCAGGTTTGTCTCCTAATTATATGGGGCAGTAGAGCACTTAATTGGGAGTCACTGAGTCATGGATCCTTTTATTCCTTCTGCTAGCCTGCAAGCCCTTGACCTGGGGCAAGACAATTTGTCTCGGCCTCAGTAGCCTCACCAACATAATAAAGTTACTAGTCTAAGAGATCACTAAGGTTTATTCCATCTCTGAAATGCTGTTTCGTGTGAAGGTAGTGTTCGACCCTAGGAAAAAAGCACTAAAAAAATTAAATTAAGCATGCTTTGCAGATCTTTAGTGGCTCTATGACCTGTTGTTTCACCTGCCTGAGGTTTCGTGTCTTCATCTGTAAAAACGAGCAGTTCATCCCTGGGCTGCTTCACACATCATAGTGAGAACCAAAAAATGTCAAAAGCACTGCGGGCCAGGGTTTCTCAAAGAGAGGTCATGATCAAATAAGACTGGAAAATCCTGGGTTCAGCACAAATCTGTTTGCTTTTCTTCTCCAAAATTTCTCAGAGGCTTTCAAGTCCTGCTGTGCAACAGGATTTCTCCGAGAGGAAACAGCAGGGTGAGCTTTTCCTACCAGCACGTGACTCCCCAAACCCCTTTTCCTCTGAGCGTCGCAAGATCTGAGGTTCTATGGTTGCCCTTTGGAAAAGACCCAGCAGTGGGCCTGCTATACACCAAGTACTGGAGAAATGTCTGTTGGGCATTTGTGTTGCCTTACCTTCTTCCAGCGCCAAACCAAACTTCACTTTTCCTTGAAAACAACTGTTGTAACTGGTTAGTCATCTCAGGACTGTGTTACTTTATTTATTCTTACCATCATCTTATGTTTCCACAGAAATATCTATTGATGTCTTGATTGGGGTTGTAGAGCATGTGTAGGTTCCATTTGTGGTGAACGGACATCTTTGTAATGCCAAATTTTCAATCCAAAAACATAGTATTTCCTTCCTTTTAGAATTTTTTAGATATGCTGAAGTTTGCTCAAAGATTTCTTACAGTGTAGAAATGTTACATATATCTTGTTAACATTCTAGGTGTTAGACTTTTTTTGTTGTAAGTTAAACTCCTTTTTACACTTGGCTTTTCTGTTGTTTTTTGCTCCTAGTAAATTTCCTTTCATCTAGTAATCTTGCTAACTCACTAATTCTGGTAATTTGTGATTCTTCTATTTTTCTTCCAGTTTTATTGAGATATATTTGACATACAGCACTGTATAAGTTTAAGGTGTACAACATAATGATTTAAGTGACATACATTAGGAAATGACTCCCACAGCGAGTTTAGAGAATATCCATCTTCTTATATTGATACAAAATGAAAGAGAAAAGATTTCTTAGGAGAACTCTTAGTATTTACTCTTTAACATACAACAGTTTTTAACAGATTAATCATGTTAATCCCAGTACTTATTTATCTCAAACTGGAAATTTGTTCCTTTTGACCACCTTCATCCAATTTCTCCTTCCTCCAGTCCCCACTTCTGGTAACCACAAATCTGATCTCTTTTTTTCTATTAAGTTTGTTTGTTGAAGTTTAATTGACCTATAATACTATGTTAATTCCTGATGCACGAAACCATGATTCCATATTTCTGTACGTCACAAGATGATCACCATGATTAATCTAGCTACCATCTGTCACCACACAACGATACTACATGGTTATTAACTGTATCCCCCACTCTGTACATTTCATGCCTGTAGCTCCCTCTTAGTTTCTCTTGTGTATTCCAGTCACACTCCCACCTCCTTCCCCTCCGTCAGCTCTTAGTACCTCCTTGCTCTCTCTCTATGACTCTGTTTTGTTATATTTGATTATTTGTTTTTCAGATTCCACATATAAGTGAAATCATACAGTGTTTGTCTTTTTCTAACTTTTTTCACTTAGCATACTACTCTCTGAGTCCATTCATGTGACAGATGGCAATATTTCATTCTTACACGGCTGATAACACTCCACTATACATATAGACCACGTCGTCTTTGGTTCATCTGATGATGGACGCTTAGATTGCTTCCATATTCTGGCTATTGTGAATAATACTGCAATGGACAAAGAAGTGCATATGTCTTTTCAAATTAGTGTTTTTGTTTTCTTTAGAAAAGTACTCAGGAGTGGAATTGCTAGATCAAAGACACTTGCTCCTTGGAAGAAAAGCTATGCCAAACCTAGACAGAATATTAAAAAGCAGAAACATTAGTTTGCCTACAAAGGTGCATATAGTCAAAGCTATAGTTGTTCCAGTAGTCATAAGTGAATGTGAAAGTTGGACCATAAAGAAAGCTGAGCACTGAAGAACTGATGCTTTTGAACTCTAGTGTTAGAGAAGACTCTTGAGAGTCTCCTTGGACAGCAAGGAGATCCAACCAGTCCATCCTAAAGGAAATCAGTCCTGAATATTCTTTGGAAGGACTGATGCTGAAGCTGAAGCTCTAATCCTTTGGCCACCTGATGCGAAGAACTGACTCATTGGAAAAGACCCCGATGTTAGGAAAGACTGAAGGCCAGAGGAGAAGGGCACAACAGAGGATGAGATGGTTGGATGGCATCACTGACTCTATGGACATGAGTTCAAGAAAGCTCCAGGAGTTGGTGATGGACAAGGAGGTGTCCTGCAGTCCATGAGGTCACAAAGAGTCGGACATGACAGACCAAATGAACTGAACTGATGGTAGTTCAATCCTTAAGAAAACCAACCCTGAATATTCATTGGAAAGACTGTTGCTGAAGCTGAAACTCCAGTACTTTGGCCACCCAATGCAAAGAGCCAACTCACTGGGAAAAGGCCCTGATGCTGAGACAGATTAAAGGCAAAAGAAGAAGGGAGTGGCAGAGGTTAAGATGGATGGATGGTATCACTGACTCTAGATGAATCTTCACAAACTCCAGGAGGTGGTAGAAGACAGAAGAACCTGTTGTGCTACAGTCCATGAGGTCGAAAAGAGATGGACTTAGCAACTGAACAACAACAAATGGTAGTTCTGTTTTTAATTTTTGAGGAACTTCCATCTGCTTTCCACAGTGGCTGCAATCATTTACATTTGCTTCAACAGCGTACAAGGGTTCCCTTTTCTCCACATCCTTACCAACACTTGTTATTTGTTATCTTTTTGATAACCATTCCAACAAGTGTGAGGTGATATCCCATTGTCGTTTTGATTTGCCTTTCCATGATGATCAGTGATGTTGAGTATGTCTACTGACCATCTACATGTCTTTGAGAAGTTGTTTAGACCCTCTACCCATTTTTAACTCAGGTTACTTGTTTTTACTGTTGAGTTGTATGAGCTCTTTGTATATTTTGGATATTGACCTCTAATCAGATGTAGTTTGCAAATATCTTCCCCCATTCAGTAGGCAGCCTTTTAGTTTCATTGATAGATTCCTATACAAATGTTTGTTTGACATGATCCTATTTGTTTATTTTTGGTTTTGTTTCCCTTGCCTGAGAAGACAGATCCAAAAAATAATTACCAAGACTCATATCAAAGAATGTGCTGCCTGAAAGAATCTATAATTCTTTTCCACTTTCTGACATATTCGTGTCATCTGAATAATGACATGCATTTCTTCCTTTCTGATCTTCATGTCTTCTTTATCCTTGCCTTATTGCATTGGCTAAGATGCTGAATAATGACATGCATTTCTTCCTTTCTGATCTTCATGTCTTCTTTATCCTTGCCTTATTGCATTGGCTAAAACACTGAAGAGAAATAGTACCAGGCATTTGGTCTTGTTCTGACTTTGTAGGAAGACTTTCAATATGTCACCATAAAGTATTTTGTTTGCTGTAAGCTTTTTAAAACTCAGATAAACTATGTTTCCTTTTATTTCAAGTTTGCCAAAAGTTTCTGTTTTGAATGGATAGTGAATTTTATTTTTAAAAAATCTTTTAGCTGTAAACTAAAATTTGCTGTTTTTCTCCAAATCTGTCTTTAGATCTTTATCAGTTGTTTGCTTCCTGGCCCAGGCCCCTGTGCTCAACATTCCTAAGTAACACCTATTGCTTTTCCATGCTGCTGCCCCACTGTTCTTGTTCAGTAGCTGAGTGGTGTCCTACTCTTTGCAACGCCATTGACTGCAGCATGCCAGGCTCCTCTGTCCTTTGCTATCTCCAGGAGTTTGCACAAATTAGGGTCCCTTGGGTTGGTAATGCTATCCAGACATCTGGGGCCCTCTTCTCCTTCTGCCTTCAATCTTTTCTAGCGTCAGTCTTTTACAAAGAGTCAGTTCTTCACATCAGGTGGCCAATAATTGGTGCTTCAGCTTCAGCATAGTCCTTCCAATGAATAGTCAGTCCTTTTGGATTGACTGGTTTGATCTCCTTGCAGTCCAAGGGACTCTCAAGAGTCTTCTCCAGCNTCCTTCTGCCTTCAATCTTTTCTAGCGTCAGTCTTTTACAAAGAGTCAGTTCTTCACATCAGGTGGCCAATAATTGGTGCTTCAGCTTCAGCATAGTCCTTCCAATGAATAGTCAGTCCTTTTGGATTGACTGGTTTGATCTCCTTGCAGTCCAAGGGACTCTCAAGAGTCTTCTCCAGCACCACAGTTCAAAAGCATCAACTTTTGGGGGCTCACCCTTCTCTATGGTCCAGTTCTCACATCCATACATGACTACTGGAAAAGCCATAGCTTTGTTGATCTTTGTCAGCAAAGTGATGTCTCTGCTTTTTAAAATGCTATCTAGGTTTGTCATAGCTTTTCTTCCAAGGAGCAAGTGTCTTTGCTGTGTACTTGGCCCCAGTCACCTAGGGGACTTCCTATTGGTCACCCCACATCCAAATCCCATCCTCTTCTTTAAGTCTCATCTGAAATGTCCACTTGACATTTCAAATCAGTAGGGAAATGGAGAACCATTCTATAATTATCATGACAGTTGGCTATCAAATTTGTCACAGAATAGAAACAGTTAACTAAATCCCTATCACGCCTTAAAAAATCTGTACTCCTGCACTATAAATTTTTTATATGGATTTAAAAACTTAGTGCTATGCACACAAACATACACTATGAAAGTTTCATACAAAAATAAGGCAGGATAGCATTTTCATTTGGAGGTAGAGTCTACACAGTATTCTGAACCTGAAAGCCATAATGGAAAAGAATGGCAGATCAAGTACTTGTGAAATAAAATTTTTTCTTCATGAATGATACTTCAAATTAATAAATTGCCTATGGCAATTTTTGGCCACATATTTACCAGGCAAAGGGTTAATATACCCTGTGTCCAAAGATTTTCAACCCGACAATAAGAAAAACAGCCTTATGGAGAAGTGGGGCCTATGGACAGTCACCTGAAGAAATATCACGTGACTAATACGCATATGAAAAGATGCTTACTAGTAACCTTACTGAGTGACCACGGAAGTTTGAAAACCACCAGATTCAGATTTTTCCACTGGCAAAAACAAACCATCAGGTTGTCAAGGCTGTGAGAGGTGGCTTCACTGAGTGCCATTAGCTCCAGGACCGGGCCAGCAGTACCAGAATGGAGCACCTTCCCCTCCAGAATCTTGCCGTCCACAGGGAGACAGGGCGACCAACTACAGTATGTGATCTGTACAGCAGAGAGATGATCTCTCTAGTGAGGGCCTTGTAGGGACTCCTGAGTAGTTGGCAGCGATCAGGGGAGACTTCAGGAGAACTGGACAAGGGGATCTAGTGGTAGAGAATCTACCTGTCGATGCAGGAGACACAGAGACTTGGCTTGGGTCCCCGGGCAGAGCCTCTGGAGGAGGAAGTGGCAGCCCACTCCAGTATGCTTGCCCAGAGGATCCCACAGACAGAGGAGCCTGGCGGGCTACAGTCCATGTGCCTCGAAGAGGGGAACACAGCTGAGTGATTGAGCACAGACGTGAGCTGAGGCCAAGACAAAGAAGAGGTGGGGGCAGTCCTGGGGCCTAGGATGCAGGAGCACAGAGCCTGTCCCCAGGATGGGTGGCGGCCACGCCCTCTTGTAGGGGTGAAGCTGGCTGGGACCACCGCGAAGCAGCTAGGGAGCAGATCAGGCAGTGCCTGGTAAATCTGGAAATAAGACTTGATTCAGCCAGTCAGTGGTTTTCACATTACCTTTTGGTTTTGCAAATAAATGCACTTGGGAGGCTCCACAAGCGTTTTATTCCAATCTCCTCTTTAGAAATATTTTTTGCTAGTTTAAAGCTTGTAAAACCAAAGAAATACCTACACCCTCAAATATTTTGTATACCAAGTTTTATCACCTTAACTATGCTTCCAAAAGCTAGATGAACATGTTTTGGTGCAGACCACAGAGGAAAGCATCTGTCACCGCTGTAAATACAGTAGAAAGTCTTACAAATTTGTCATTGTTTGGGAAGGTGGAGCTCTGACCAACTCTCTGGAGTCAGGAGAGGCTAAGGAACACCAGCTCTGCACAGAATCTTCAAACACTGAGAGTTCATAAAAACGCACGAGCCAACTTGTGGTAGAGTTTCAACACACAATAAGTGGTTTTCAGTGCTTTTTGCCTGAATTTGGCATTTGTGATGAGGCAAGAGTTTAGTAGATAGTTGTTAATCCTGTTCAACTCTGAAACAGAAGTCTTTTTAAAACTTTTTTTGACGTGGACCATTTTTAAAGTCTTTGTTGAATTTGTTACCATATTGCTTCTGTTGTTTTCTTATGGGCTGGTGTTTTGACCATGAGGCATGTAGGATCTTAGCTCCCCCAGCAGGACTTGAACTCACATCACCTGCATTGGAAGGCGAAGTCTTAACCATTGGACCACCAGGGAGGTCCCTGAAACAGAAGTCTTAACTATTCCCACACTTCTGGATTTCCTGGATCCTTTGAATTGAAGAACACTTATTCTAAAATCAGCCATGTGAATTTTTTTTTAATGTGATTTCAATTCATCCATTCAACAAATATTTGAGTGCCTCGTGTCCACCAGGTGCTACCGGGCACCGTGCCAAGCACAAAGGATACAATAGAGTGCAAAAGTTCATGTTCTCAGGTCCTCGTGGAGCTAGATGCTAATCAAATAAACCTTCAAGCCAAATTAAGATGCCAACCAAGCAAGATGTCAGCCCTGGTAAGTGCTGTCAAGGGGAGACACCCACGTGCCTGAGGATGTGGCCTGGTCAGGGAGGTCATGGGAGGTGCTCCGGACAAAGTAAAGCTTGAGCTGTGGTCATGAAGATGGGTGAATGGAAAGAGGAGGGCAGGGAGCAGGTGGCTGGGCCATGCCAGCTTCCAGCTTTATCTTGATATGGAGAGAACCAGGAGCCCTTGATTTTGAAGAGGAGGAAGTGGCATACTCTATCCCAGTGATTGCAGGGCACACCTTTTTTTTTTTTTTTTTTCATCTTCATATCTCCAAAATCAAAGTGTAATCAGCAGTTTTTTCTTTCTGAGCTAGACATAAAATAATGATACATACAACTAGAGTTGATGAAGTATGGTGATCAGGTTTTGCATTTTTAAGAGATTACTCTGGATGTAATGTGGAGAACAGACAAGATTATCTGCATGGATCAGGGTTTTCTTTATATTACAGTAAAATGCAGAAACCTGCTCCTGCTGCTGAGTAACAGTAATTTCACTTTCACCTATACCTCACTGTCTAATTTCAAAGTTCTCCTTTTATCAGAAGAGTTTCTTTGTTCTCATTATTATTATTAATCTGAAATTATCATAAGATCTACATTAAGAAACCCTTTTATTCAATAGATAAGTTTAAATTGACAGATAAAAAACTGTACAGAATGTCCCTTAATAAAAGGGTTTTGGGGGCTTCCCTGGTGGTACAGTGATTAAGACCCTGCACTTCCAATGCAGAGGACGTGGGTTCGATCCCTGGTCAAGGAACTAAGATCCCACTTGCCCCCACAGCCAAAAAATAAAGGACAGGGAAGGGGAGTTCTGCTATGGAAAACTATGGTAACTATACTGTTCTAGGTGATAGGGATCCCTTGAGGATTTTTGCAGAGAAGAATTATCAAAACTGCCAACAAAACTCAACTCTGGCTACAGCAAAAAGAAGTCATGAGGGAGAGGGAGGAAACTTCATGGGAATGAAAGGAGGGAAGTGGGTGATCAAACTCTTGAAACTCCCATTTTCTAGTTGGGGAAGAAGAAAAATGGAGATAAAACTTTTAATCTTATAACCATCTAAAGGACTTTGTGAAGTAAGATATACAAATGATTGACATGATTCCCTTCCCTTCCTTTATCCTAGTAAGCTCCTTTAGTTCCAAGATAAGTCTTTTCTGTAAAACCATTTTGTCTGTTTTTTTGTTTTTTTTTTTTAAAGTAAGAGATTAGCCTTCAAAACTAAAAAACTGTATACACATTCAGAACCTTTTACGCTGCCCTCTGTTTCAGCGGCCACCCCCAGCCCCTCAGTGGTGCTCCAAGTAAGACATTCTGAAGAGCCTAAGAGAGAGTTGGGTACATTTTTAGTGCTTTAGTATTTTGCTTACTCTTTCAGATTTATTTTTCCCAATTAGTAGACTTTAGCAGTGACTATGGGGCTTCCCTGGTGGCTCAGAGGGTAAAGCGCCTGCCTGCAATGCGGGAGACCTGGGTTCGATCCCTGGGTCGGGAAGTTCCCCTGGAGAAGGAAATGGCAACCCACTCCAGTATCCTTGCCTGGAGAATCCCATGGATGGAAGAGCCTGGTGGGCTACAGTCCATGGGGTCGCAAAGAGTCGGACACGACTGAGTGAGCTCACTTCACTTCACTTCAAAGAATCTTAAGTGAAATATAAATTACTCCTCAACATTACCTTTGAATACTGGTTTACTTTGTTTTGTTGGTTGTTTCTTGGAGGAGGGTTAGTAACACCAAGCTCCCTCTGTTAAAGACACAGCAAACACATCCTCATCATAGTACCCACTGCAGTGTCATATGCCTTTCACATAAGGATTGTGCATTTGGGAGTAATTCTGGCGAAATAGTTAGGTATGTATCTGATTTGTGGAGAAATTGGCCATACAACCCATGTAGCTATTGGTTATGGATTGAATTATGTTTTCCCCAAAAAAGATACTTTGAGGTCTTAACCCTATTACCTCAAATTGTGACCTTATGTAGAGATTGCAGATGTTACTACTTAAGTAGGGCAGACCCCAAAGCAGTGTGACAACTGTCTTTATAAAAAGATAGAAGGCAGTGTCATGACCAGGGCAGAACTGGAGTGATGCCTCAAGGAATGCCGAAGGTTGTCAGCAAACCACAGAAGCCAGGAAGAGGATTCCTCTACAGGCTGCATAAGGGAACGTGGCCCTGCCAACGCTGTGGTTTCAGACTTCTAACCTCCAGCACTGTGAGACAATACTTTTCTGTTATTTTAAGCCAGCCAGCTTGTAGCAATTTGTTAACAGCAGTCCTCAGAAACCAACATAGTATATGAGGATATTCATGGCCACTTACTCAACTCACCTGAAATAGGTCGGTGGAAAAATATAGTTGTATGGATCCGTCAGTCACTGCATACCTCGTCTTAAGTCGCCATCTGCCGCGTGTGGTCCCCCATCCCTCCCCTTGTCACAGTTAATTGGACCAAGGTGGAACCTGTCTTTGGGCCCGTGGCTCCCTTGGCTAACCAGCAGCCATGTGACTTATGTGTGGCCTGGTGTGGAAAAGATTTGAACTAAGAGGCTCAAGGGGATATGATCAGTTAGCTGCAGGGAAGTGAAATAGAAAGGTAAAGAGGAAGCTTGGAAAGGCCACTCTTAACTGTAATCTACTGACCGAGAGAGGAGCAGAAAAAAAGACACCCAGAGCAAAAGAGAAAGGACCATGAGGGTGGGGGGTGGCACAGAGTAGGGGGCATGGAGCTTAGCTTTGGTGAGTTGGCAACTTGCCTCTCTACACTCATCCTCACCTTTTATGAAGGTGAACTCCTCAACTTTGGGAATTCTCTGATGGCCTAGTGGTTAGGATTCCAGGCTTTCACTCCCGTAGCCAGGGTTCAATCCAGGAAAAAAAAAAACCAAACTTTTAGTTGGGCTTAAAGTTGCCTGACCAATAGAGTACACAACCCACCATCCTGGGAAGAGAGTTGTTCAGTAGCTCAGTCACGTCCAACTCTTTGGGACCCCATAGACTGCAGCACACCGGGCTTCTTTATCCTTCACCATCTCCCAGAGCTTGCTCAAACTCACGTCCATTGAGTCAGTGATGCCGTCCAACCATCTTGTCTTCTGTTGTCCCCTTCTCCTCCTGCCTTCAGTCTTTCCAGCATCAGGGTCTTTTCCAGTGAGTCAACTCTTCACATCAGGTGGCCAAAGTATTGGAGTTTCACCTTCAGCATCAGTCCTTCCAATGAATATTCAAGGTTGATTTCCTTTAGGATTGACTGGTCTGATCTTGGGGGAAGGGAATGGCACCCCACCCCAGTACTCTTGCCTGGAAAATCCAATGGACGGAGTAGCCTGGTGGGCTGCAGTCCATGGGGTCGCTAACAGTCGGACAGACTGAGCGACTTCACTTTCACTTTTCTCTTTCATGCATTGGAGAAGGAAATGGCAACCCACTCCAGTATTCTTGCCTGGAGAATCCCAGGGATAGGGGAGCCTGGTGGGCTGCCGTCTATGGGGTCACACAGAGTCGGACAAGACTGAAGTGACTTAGCAGTAGCAGCAGGTCTGATCTTGCAGTCCAAGGGACTCTCAAGAGTCTAGGTGTGGCGTTGAGGACTTATTGGGGGTAGGGCAGGAAGAGGGCGTGGCCTTTCCGTATGGCTGCTGAGAATGAAAGCCAGGGGCCAGGGAGAGGTGGACAGGGAAGTCAGCTCAGCCCCTGCCTCGCCTGGCACAGCAGCCGGGCTTCCCAGAGCACAGGAAATAGCGCTCTCTGCCACTCTACCTTCGCCACATGGTGTCCCTTTGTCTCTCTTCGTTCTTGTGTCTCTTCTGTGCATGAAAGCATCAGTCAGATCCTTTGGAGTCCTCCTCTCACAGAAGGCCCTCAATCTTCATCATGAGGAAGCCGCTGGAGATAATGACAGGCTTCTTGGCAGTTCAGTCTTCAGAGTCTCGAGGACCCACAAGAGGCCAGGAGGGGAGGGTCTGCAGCTCTAGGCTGGCTTGCCTCCTCAGCAGGAGTCGATCCGGTCTCCCCTCCTCCTCTCCCCGGGGCCTTGGCCGCTTCTTCCTCCCTGTCCCTGGGCCTCCGTGTCCTGCTTGATGCTGCCCCTGCCAGGTGCCCAGTACTGGGCCTCAAGTTTGCTTCCTCCAGAGAGAGGACCTGATGTTTCCTTTCAGCTGCTGGTCCCTGTTGGGGAGCTTTTTTCCATTAGACCTCCCCACTGGCCAGACAGCCCTGTGTATTGCTCCTCCTCGGGTCAGGTGTCGAGCTGACCCTTTTGTCACCAGCGTCTGTCTTCCTTGTAGTAACGGTACCCAGATTTTCCTCCGAACAACGCTTCCCTCCCCATCACTGCATGTGATTTGAATAGCTGGATGCCACATTGTCAATGGCCAGGTGACATGGAGAACCCAGCCCCAGCCAATTAGATGCTTAGACTGTTGAGAAAGGAGCATTCCCTTCACCTCTGCTGGGAGCTGTAATGCTGTCAGCCAGGGCAATAGGGGAAGAAACAGCCAGGAGGTAAAAGGCAGAGCAGGTCTTTGTGGTAGGGTTTGCAGCTCCTGGAGCCTGCTGGGCCCACTGCTGTGTAAGCCAGTGAGGTCCTCTTTTTCCCTCAAACCAATTTGAGAGGGTTTTCCATCACCTCAAACTGAAAACGTTCTGACTGGTCCAGGTCAGATGGCCTCCTCAGTCCAGTCGGGAGTGGCTGGGGTGGCCAGCCAGGCATCACCTGTAGAGCACAATGTTCTGGGGGAAGGGCAGCCTCGGAGACAGGAGGCTGGGTGAGGCGGGCATTTTGAAGTTCAGCATCTCCAGTGTGAATAAGAGCCTGCAAGGCACGATTAGGTGGCTATTGTTGTGAGACAAAAGTTAAATTTTAAAAAAAAGAGTAGCTGTGAAAAGCAGGTGAACAGATACATGAAGCCTTCAGGAGCCTTGGCCCATTGGTAACTTAGCTGGCTCACTGTGGTTCTGTACGTGAACCTAGACCAGCTGTCTAGTGGATGGCTCCCAAGATCTGGTCATAAAAACTGCTTGAATTTATAGGTTGAACAGAAGGGCCTGCTGCTGAGTAGTGTGTTTGCTGAATTAAGTTCCTCCCACCCTTCTCTCTCAAAAACTACCTCTCCCAGATACTCCCCACTAGAGATCAGCTAAGAGATCAGCTATGTTTGAGAAATCTCTCAATTGAAATTAAAGCAAGCAAACAAAGGAGATATTTGTGTAGATGTTCTAGGCAAGTTTACATTTCACCTTAAAACACATTGCATTTATTTAACAGTTCCATTCCAGCTGTTTTATAAATATTATTATAGTATTCCAACTAGAAAAATAGTATCACTCCTTTAAACACGATCGACTTGCTTAAAGCAAACATAGAATTCTTTTATTAGTACCTAAAAATCCTAGATTTTGTTACCATTTTAAATATAAAAGAAAAACTTAATTTCTGATGAAAGCTCACAAAACTCATCTAAGTGTTAGAAAATGGTGAGATTAGTTAGACTGATTCAGAAGAGAAACTTTATGAAGGTTTAGGGATTTATGAGCTAGTTTGAACTAGGTCTAGACAGCTAAAGATCATTGTTTTTTTTAGAAGCAGTTTTGGCAAAGCCGTAAATCCAGTGGAGGGGGAATGGTGGGAATTATTGAGATGGGGCCCAGGGGAGGCAGGAAACAGCAATGTGGTCAAGGAGAGTGTAAATAGTAACCAGTTTTAGTAGTTTGATGTAGTAGTTAAACATACGGATTCTGTAAGCCAACTCCACCATTCTCTAGTGACTGGGCTACAGGCAAGTTACTACCGTTTGCCTCAGTTTGTTCAACTGAAAAATGGGTCTATTAATGATACCACAGAGGCTATGAGAAACAAGCTAATCAACTTCAAGAGCCCAGGACAAGGCCTGGCATACTGTAAGTGTGATATATATCTAGTAGTAGTGCTCAGTCATTCAGTTGTGTCTGACTCTTTGAGGCCCCATGGACTGTTACCTGCCAGGTTTCTCTGTCCGTGGGGATTCTCCAGGCAAGAATAATGGACTGGGTTGCCACTTCCTACTCCAGGGGATCTTTCCAACCCAGGGATCAAACCCAAGTCTCCTGCACTGGCAGGTGGATTCTTTACCACTAGCACCACCTGGGAAGCCAGTATTTAGCAGTAGTAGTAGTAGTAACCAGTTTGGTGTTTTTTTTTTTTTTTAATATTTATTTATTTGACTGTATTGTGTCTTAGTTGTGTGTGTCAGATGCAATCTTTTGTTCTGTGCACGGACTCAGTAGTTGGGGCTCATGGGCTTAGTTGCTCCGTGGCATGTGGGATCTTAGTTCCCCGACCAGGGATCGAACCTGCATCCCCTGCATGGCAATCTGTACTCTTAACCCCTGGACCACCAGGGAAGTCCCAGTAATGAGGTGTTTGATTGAAAGTGGAGAGATTTAGTAGTAGAACAGTACTCATTCCTTTAAACAAATAAATAATGCAAGCCCTTGCATGGAATTCTAAATTTATTGAGCTACTGATGTTCAGTTATACAGTATTGCACCACTTCAGTTAAGGTTTTTAGTTTGCATTTGGCTCAAAAGTAGTTGTAACCTTAGGTTGGTCAATTTAAATACTGTGATTCCCTGTTGGATAGACGCACAGTCTTTACACCCAAACGTTAATGCATACAAAGCAACGAGGCATTGTTAAATAAAACAGCAATAGTTACTGCAACTTAGACTCTGTGACCAATTACACATGATTAAAATTACTTCCCGAATTCATATCCACAGTACTCATCCCCCATCTAACGTCTCAACTAAAATGTTACACTTTCGGGGACTTCCCTGGAGGTCCAGTGGTTGAGAATCCACCTTACAATGCAGGGTACTCAGGTTCAATCCCTGATTAGGGAACTAAGATCCCATGTGCCGCAGAGCTACTGAGCCCACGCACCACAAATAGAAAATCTGTGCACCTCAACAAAAGACCCTGCACGACTGAAGACCTCTCGTGCCTCAAGGAAGACCCAACATAGCCAAATAAATAAATGTTTAAAGAAGAAAATTACACATGTGAAACAAAGGCAAAAATACTAAACCTGTGCGTTTGGTATGGCACATGCACTATGCATGAGCAAGCAGGGGGTTCACAGTGAGAATCTATAGCTGTAGAAGCTTTAGAAAAGGATTCACAAAAGCTGTATTTATAGTTGTGTGTGCAGTGGGGGGTCTACAACAAAAAGTGTATATTTTCAAACAATTTTTTTAATATTTATTTTTGATTGATGATTGCTTTACAATATTGGTTTGATTTCTGTGATACATCAACAAGAACTAACCATAGGTTAGTCCTATGTACAAACAGTTTTTTAATGATTTCACTCATTACTTTTTAAGTCAGTTAAATGCATACTTAAAAAAAAAATCTCAGTGAAGAACACATGACATCTGACAGGACTAAAGCCTCCTTTCAGAATTCATCACCTTGCGCCTCAAAATCAGGTTCCCTTCCAGACTGGGTTTAGCATTTTTCTAGGCTCAAGTCTGGCTTCTCCCTTCTTGAATTTACCCTCTTCCTTCCTTTTGTCCAGCTGGACAGTTGGAAGTGGAATGCTGTGTTCCTCCCTTTGGACTCTGGTGTCCATCCCTGTCTCCCTCTCCACCCCTGCCATCGCTCTTTCAGACCCTCCACGTGGTGCGACGACTTTGCGCTTAATTTTTCAAATACTGAGGGAAAAAGGCTGTTGATCCTCATTATTCACAGACTCCACGTCTGTGAGTGTGTCTGCTCCCTTGGGAAATAACCACCACTGCCCCCCGCCATCAGTATATTCCGGATACTTTCCCAGTCACCCCCAGGGCTCACACAGAGCAAGGATCCATATCAAGGTCCACCTTGGTCGAGTCCACCAGCGGGTTCCCAGCTGACACCAGTCAAGGTGATGCTCTGCCTCCTTGTTTCAGTTCATTCTGTCAACAAGTGTCCTTCTCACAGTCTATTTAGGGCCATATTTTCCTCATTTGTGTGCTTTCTGTTGGTGATTTTGTTCTTTAAAATGGCCAAATATAGTGCTGGAGAGCTGTTCGGTTTTCCTAAGCACAAGAAGACTGTGGCGTGCCTCACAGAGAAAATATGAGTCAGATAAACTCCATTCAGGCCTGAGTTATAGTGCTGTTGGCTGTAAGCCCAGGGTTAATGAATCAACACCATATATTAAATAAAGTGTCTTTAAGCAAAAACACACACGAAACAAGGTTATGTATTGATCGGGGGAAAGGGGACCAGAGGCTCTGGGTACTCGCCTTTGTGGTTCCTCTAGGGCAGAGATTTGGGGAGCAGAGGCCCTGGGTACCCGCCTCTGTGGTTCCTCTAGGGCAGAGATTTTGGGATCAGAGGCCCTGGGTACCCGCCTCTGTGGTTCCTCTAGGGCGGAGATTTGGGGAGCAGAGGCCCTGGGTACCCGCCTCTGTGGTTCCTCTAGGGCGGAGATTTGGGGAGCAGAGGCCCTGGGTACCCGCCTCTGTGGTTCCTCTAGGGTGGAGATTTGGGGAGCAGAGGCCCTGGGTACCCACCTCTGTGTTTCCTCTAGGGCGGAGATTTGGGACCCCTCACTCATTGTTACAGGTGACTTGATGGTGTTCACTGGAAGGACTAATGCTCAAGCTGAAACTCCAGTATTATGGCCACCTGATGCGAAGAGCTAACTCATTTGAAAAGACCCTGATGCTGGGAAGGAGGCAGGAGGAAAAGGGGATGACAGAGGATGAGATGGTTGGATGGCATCACCGACTCAATGGACATGAGTTTGGGTAAACTCTTGGAGTTGGTGATGGACAGGGAGGCCTGGTGTGCTGCAGTTCATGGAGTCGCAAAGAGTCGGACATGACTGAGTGACTGAACTGAACTGATGGAACCTAAATAACTGAGTAACAAGAACCAGCTGAGCATACACGTACACACATGCACCTGAGCTTTTCAGAATATGTGGTGCCTACATTTCACCTACAAGATATTGATCTACACAGTCTGGCCCCATTTCTTTTTCTCTCTTCTTTTAGTTGTGGCGTGTGGGATCTAGTTCCCTGACCAGGGATCGAACCTGGGCCCCCTGCTTTGGGACCATGGAGTCTTAGCCACTGGACTACCAGGGGTGTCCCTGGCCCCATCTCTTACTTTGGGTCCTAATACTCTTTGCCACAAGGTCTCTGTTCCAACAAAATGGGCAAATTTTTTCCTGCTCCAAATTCATTTCAGCCACTGCCCCTCCCCACTCTTTCTACCTCGTCTCCTTTGTGGGGATCTGCTGGGGTTCGGTCACAAGGACAGGCACATGACCTAGCCCAGGCCAACTGTTAACCCACCTGCCTCCAGGATGGGTGTGGGGAGTGACACCAACCAGACAAGTACGATCACTCCCTGGGATTTTTCACCCTCAGAGTTATTTCACTTTGGTGGTTTTAGTCACTAAGTCGTGTCCAACTTTTGTGACTCCATGGACTATAGCCTGCTGGTCTCCTCCGTGCATGGAATTCTCCAGGCAAGAGTACTAGAGTGGGTTGCCGTTTCCTTCTCCAGGGGATCTTCCTGACCCAAGAATTGAACCTGGGTCTCCTTCAGGGCAGGCACATTCTTTACCAACTGAGCTACAAGGGAAGCTTTGGGAATCCTCAAACTGGGTGACGCAGGCTTGGACTTCCTAGCTGCCAGGCTCCCCTCTGCATGAGGGACATGCACCTGTGGTGGAAACTCATGAGGCCAACAGCAGAGAGGAGCAAAAAACAGGAGAGAGCGAGCCACTGATCTGATGCTGTCACTTTGCACCCCTGGACCATGTCCTGCCTCAGGCCAGCCGCACCAGTGTCTTTCCAGGTTACACAAGCCAGCGCAATTGCCTTCTTACTTAAACTACTCAGGATTGAATTTCTGTCTCTTAAGACCAGCAGTCATGAATCATACACCCAGATCTTTCTGATCTACCGGGAATGGCATTGCTCAAAGCCACACATTTCTGTCTAACTTGGATTTATTTCTCCCTAACTTGGATTTATTTCTTTGGAAAAGTTAGTACACCTGGATTTCCTTCTGTGTATCTTCTCAAGATTGTTGTCTGGAAAGGACCTACTGTATAGCCCTGGGAACTCAATTCAATGCTGTGTGGCAGCTTGGAAGGGAGGGGTGTTTGAGGAAGAATGGATACAGGTATATGGATGGCTGAGCCCCTTTGCTCTTTACCTGAAGCTGTCATAACATCATTAATCAGCTGTATTCCAATAGAAGACACATTTTTAAAATTATAAAAAAATTTTTTAAGGCTTTTGTTGTTTGGGATAGACAGTGAAAGAGAAAACTGAGAATTGAGAAGATGAAAAGGAAATAAAACAGGAATAGAAATTTTGCAGCACACCCCTAAGGAAAAATAGAGAAGCAGAGGCAGGTAACCAGGACCTTAGAACTTCACTGAGCCAGGTGGTTGCAGTCATGTGTCAGCGTTCTGTTGTGTCTAAAGTGTCTGTGAGCTAAGCCCCTGCAAACTTTATGGGGATCCTAGGTCCGTCTAGTCAAAGCTATGATTTTTCCAGCAGTCATGTGTTGCTGTGAGAGTTGAACTATAAGGAAAGCTGAATGCTGAAGAATCAATGCTTTTGAACTGTGGTGTTGGAGAAGACTCTTGAGAGTCCCTTGGACTGCAAGGAGATCCAACCAATAAATCCTAAAGGAAATCAGTCCTGAATATTCATTGGAAGGGATTGATGCTGAGGCTGAAACTCCAATACTTTGACCACCTGATGCAAAGAACTGACTCATTGAAAAAGACCCAGATGCTGGGAAAGATGGAAGGCAGGAGGAGAAGTGGATGACAGAGGACGAGATGGTTGTATGGCATCACGAACTCGATGGCCATGAGTTTGAGCAAGCTCTGGGAGTTGGTGATGGACAGGGAAGCCTGGTGTGCTGCAGTCCATGGGGTCGCAAAGAGTCATACCCGACTGAGCAACTGAACTGAACTGATCCTCAGGGAAGGGCTTCCCTGGTGGCTCAGTGGTTAAAAAGAAAAAATTCAGCCTGCCAAAGCAGGAGACATGGGTTTGAAGCCTGGGTTGGGAAGATCCCCTGGATTTGGGAATGGCACCCCAGTCCAATATGCTTGCCTGGGAAACCCCATAGATAGAAGGAGCCTGGCATGCTACGGTCCATGTGGTCGCAAAGAGTCGGACACGATTTAGCAGCTGAACAACAGCAGCAGCAAATCCTCAGGCAAACATCTCTTTAACTCACCCAGTGTCACCTCTGTCTTTCAGTCTTCGCTTATGATGCACCGCCACCTGGAACACCCTTTCCCCCACGTTTGCTTGGTTACCCATCCTGTTCTCAGATCTGCCTTCGTCTCTGCCCAGAATCCCCTTGACTATCCTTTTTCAGGGGGTAAGTTTGAGGACAGAGCTTGAGAAATAATGGACCAAATAGAAGTTACCCCCAGATTTTCCATTTTAAACCTCCACGTGACCCTGGATAGTGGCAGTGAGCAACATGGAGTCATCAAAGCAAAAATGAGCATTTGAATAAGCAATAGAACACCGAAGAAACCATCTCTTGACATGGCCACCAACAAGGCAACATCCTTTCCTTAGCATCTCACTGAGGTTGATGGTGGAAAGAAAATAACGAATAAGAGACAGGAGGTGGGAATCAGCCTTTATGAACATAAACTGTATGACTCTAGGCTGTGAGAACCTAAGTCTCCATTCAGCTCACACGTGGCCATGAATCTAGCTCTTAGCACAATGGTGGGGATTCAGTAAATATTTGTTGGATTAAGAGATATTAATCCTATTTGCTAGAATATTTTAGGAACAAGCACAGAACACATAAATGGCACAAAGAAAGGAACCGGCCCTCATGGTAGGAAGTCACATCATAGGAAGGGTTTCTTCAAGATGTGACTCTGGGATTTGGATTTTCAAAAAAGGGGAGCAGATCTTTTCGAGGGAAAGAATTCTAGGCAGGAGGATTGCATTTTAGCAAAGTCACCAAATTGTGATACTACGGTTTGAAACTGCAAGTGATGTGTTGAAATGTGAAGTGTAGTCAGGGGTTTAGCATGAAATGATGCTGAAGGTCACTATCTCAAAAGCCTTGTATGCCACACCAAGGATTTCAGTGAAAATGTGAAAATCACATTCGTATTGACATTCTTCATATACCCATGACTGAAGACTGATCCAGGGGTGCTCATCCTCTTCGACTGAGCACATGGAGCAGTGAGGGAGGGAGAAAGGGGACACCAACCTAGCCAGCCAGATCAAGCAAATCAGATCAGGGGGCTTCCCTGATAGCTCAGTGTTTAAGAATCTGTCTGCCAATGTGGGAAACTTGAGTTCGATCCCTGGGTTGGGAAGATTCTTCTGGAGAAGGAAATGGCAACCCACTCCAATATTCTTGCCTGGAGAATCCCTGGATAGAGGAGCCTGTGGGGTATAGTCCATGGCATCTCAAAAGAGTCGGACACTTAGCAACTAAACAACCACAATGAGAGGCCTTCGGCTGCCATGTTGGATGTAGCCTGATTTAAGTGTAGAGCTAGAGAGCCCTCAAGAGACTTTGTCTTGATCCTCAAGAGCACAGTAGAGCTGAAGGGAATGTCAAGGGTTGTTAAGGAAGTTGAAATTAATATAATTTGATCGTGGAGTCAGTGTTCTGTGATGGCAGAGAGAGAGGTAAGAGTCTAGAATGACCCAACTAGTGCCACCAAAATAAGGAGTGTGAGAATAGGTAGGTTTGTAAGAGAAGATGATGGAATTCAGATTTTTTATAGTTGATTGCAAGATGCTGTTGGATTACCCAGTAAGCAACTGGTGAATTTAGCAGGACTTTGGAGATTAGAAGTGCAGATACAAATTTTGAGTCAGGGATATTTACAGCTGTGGATGAGATTACTAGGAGGGAGGGAGGGGAGAAGTCAGCTAAGGGCAGAGATTTAGCCCTGAAGCATAATTCAAGGCAGAGGAATGCCTGCATCCCCAGGTTTGCATCTTCTCACTTTGGGGAGGAGAAGTGTACATCACCGATACTAGTGGCATAAACTACACAGTTCGTTTGCGGATAGGTTAAACCTTTTTCCTTTTAAGTAATGAAATGCATTTGCAGTGGAAATGGTCTGATAGAACAATGTTGATAAAGGCGGGGGAAATGGCTCCTCTTGGGCAATGTTGACAAGAATGTAAATTAGTACATCCTTCCTATGGCAGAAACCATTTATTGTCCCTAGTATCTATTTTCCAGAGAAGGCAATGGCAACCTACTCCAGTACTCTTATCTGATAGAACAATGTTGATAAAGGCGGGGGAAATGGCTCCTCTTGGGCAATGTTGACAAGAAGGTAAATTAGTACATCCTTCCTATGGCAGAAACCATTTATTGTCCCTAGTATCTATTTTCCAGAGAAGGCAATGGCAACCTACTCCAGTACTCTTGCCTGGAAAATCCCATGGATAGAGAAGCTTGGTAGGCTGCAGTCCATGGGATCGCTAAGATTCAGACACAACTGAGTGACTTCACTTTCACTTTTCACTTTCATGCATTGGAGAAGGAAATGGCAACCCACTCCAGTGTTCTTGCCTGGAGAATCCCAAGGATGGCAGAGCCTGGTGGGCTGCCTTTTATGGGGTCACACAGAGTTGGACACGACTGAAGCGACTTAGCAGCAGCAGTATCTATTTTTCCCTGTTCTTAGTAAAAAATTACCTGATTTTTAGCTGAACATATGAACATGGAGGGGAGGGGGAAAGACTACATTTCTCAGTCTTCTCTGCAGCTAGATGTAGCCACATGACCAAAGTCTGGCTGATGGGATATTGGGAGAAGTGGTGGGTATGACTTCACAAGAGTCCTTAGAAGTTGTATCCTTTTGTGTCCTTTCCTCCTTCCTGCTACCTGAAATACAGATGCAATGACTGGGACCTGAGCAGCCATCTTGTGCCATGCAGAAAAGTCAGGTTCTAAAGATGATGGAATACCCTACATGGAAGATACCTGGTCCCTTGGGTCATGTACTGCCTCCTCTCTTATATAAACTGTCTGTAAGCCACCTTTGGGTGTTCTGTCACATTCAGCTAAACCTCATCCTGACCTCGGAGAAGGCAATGGCAACCCACTCCAGTACTCTTGCCTGGGAAATCTCATGGACAGAGGAGCCTGGTAGGCTGCAGTCCATGGGGTCGCAGAGAGTTGGACAGGACTGAGCGACTTCACTTTCACTTTTCACTTTCGTGCACTGGAGAGGGAAATGACAACCCACTCCAGTATGCTTGCCTGGAGAATCCCAGGGACGGGAGCCTGGTGGGCCGCCATCTATGGGGTCGCACAGAGTCGGACACGATTGACGTGACTTAGCAGCAGTCCTGACCTATATGCTTCCCCAAAGCAGTCTAGCCATATTTAGTCAGATACTGTATGTATGTCCTTTTCCCTGGCATCCCACTTAAGGGAATCTGTTCTCGGGAGATAATCACACAAATTTGAAATGACCCATAAAATGAAGATCATTGCCTGGAGAATCCCAGGGACGGGAGCCTGGTGGGCCGCCATCTATGGGGTCGCACAGAGTCGGACACGATTGACGTGACTTAGCAGCAGTCCTGACCTATATGCTTCCCCAAAGCAGTCTAGCCATATTTAGTCAGATACTGTATGTATGTCCTTTTCCCTGGCATCCCACTTAAGGGAATCTGTTCTCGGGAGATAATCACACAAATTTGAAATGACCCATAAAATGAAGATCCATCAGAATGTTGTTTTTAATAAGCAAAAACTGGTGGTGGTATGGGGGTGTGGTGGTGCAAACCAGAAGTGTTTCAACACACACACATGCACACAGTCAATCTATAGATGTATATAGAGTCTGAGAAATGTTTGAAGAATGCCTGTAAGAATATTCTTTACCACTAATGCCATCTGAAAAGCCCTCAAGAATACTCTTTAATGCCTGGAAATGAGATTTAAAAATTTTTTTTTATCTTTTTCACCATGTTTTAAAATATTTGAACTGTATACTATGAGCTTTATCATTCTTACAAAAACCATAAAGCCTTTTTAGTGTTTTTAAATGTTCTCTTTTAAAAATACCATTAAGAAAGTAGTGTAAGGAGTTTTGCCAGCTTACTGTTCAGGAAGAGGTGTGGCCACTGTTGATCAAAGTTAAACAAATGAGAACACACTCCAGGAAAACTGACTCAGCTTTCTGAGGTAGTCCGTGGTAGGTGGAGACATCCTAATTGAAAGGTTTTAAAACTTTCTACTGAAAAAACACCTGGAAGGTAGATGATCTCCTTAATGATGAATATATTTCCATTCTTTCATTTTACTTTTGTAGGTCTGAGGAGTTGAGGTGGGGAAAGGAAGTATATTGATGATGTCAGAGTAAACTTAATCATCACAATGTAAAAACTTCTTATTGTCATTGAAACTTTGGGTTTTTATAAATAGCTTCCTCCGCTACAGTAATCCAGTGTAGCTTTCCTCCCCATTCCAACCTCAGGGGATTTATTGCTTTTTATGTTTTATTTCATTTCACTTTATTTCTTTTTTAAGAAAGTAATTCTATTCAGTTCAGTTCAGTCACTCAGTCATGTCTGACTCTGCGACCCCATGGACTGCAGCACGCCAGGCTTCCGTGTCCATCACCAACTCCCAGAGCTTGTCCATCGAGTCAGTGATGCCATCCAAACATCTCACCCTCTGCCATCCCCTTCCCCTCCTGCTTTCAATCTTTCCCAGTATCAGGGTCTTTTCCAAATGAGTCAGTTCTTCGCATCAGGTGGCCAAAGTATTGGAGTTTGAGCTTCAGCATTAGTCCTTGCAATGAACACTCGGGACTGAGTTCCTTCAGGATTTAATTTGGCTGTGCTGGGCTTTTGTTGCTATGCCAGCTCTTCTCCAGTGGCAGCGCTCCGGGGTGCTACTCTTCGTTACTGTGCGAGAGCTTCTCATTGCAGTGGCCTCTCTCCTTGCAGAGCGTGGTCTCCAGGGTGCTCGGGCTTCCGGAATTGCAGCACGCGGGCTCAGCAGTGTGGTGCACAGGCTTAGTTGCTCCACAGGATGTGGGATCCTTCCAGACCAGGGATCAGACCCGAATCCCCTGCATTGGCAGGCAGATTCTTATCCACTGTACTCCAGGGAAGTCCTATTTTATTTCCTGTGTTACAAAAAGCTAACTGTATTTACAAAGAAATGAGATGCATTAATATACTTCACAGCAGTTAAAAGGAAATAAAATTGTAGGGCACTTTGAAGAAGGAAGGCTACTTGTAATCTATTTCCTGGTAGACCTGTTTAAGGCAGCACTTCCCAGTTCTAAAATTCAACAGCAATAAGTCACCCTCCTTTCTTTAATTTGAGAGATTGCCTGCCAGTTTGATTGGAAATAGTCCGAAGCCCAGCCAGCAAAGTATTCAGCCCTTTTGTGACGTTTAATATCTTTTTCTCTTTTGTGGCCATTTATTAAATAACACTGCATGAGAATTCCTCCCTCCCTTTTATCACAATTTCCCCAACACCTGCCCTTACTTAGCATTTCAAAAAAGAAGAAAAGCAGCAGGCAGCAATGATTTAGCCCCTTTTTAAGCCCTGCTGTAAAATCAAGTGTGGCTGAATTATAGTCTTAATTTTAAAATGTATTCAACGTGATTAAATATGATTAAAATACTAAGCTTCACTTTTCAGAAAATAGCCTGCTCATTCACAGAAAAGTGCTTTTGTGATAATTCCATAATACTAAGGATTTCTGAGCTATTAAATTGCTTGGTATCTTTAGTTCATTCTCTTTGATGTTTAAAAGAAATACATAAATGCATAATGAGTATATGTATAAAGATATGTTTAAATACAAGTAAATTAATGTAAAGTAAATCTAAAATGTTTACTAATACAACTCTGTAAATATAAGTTAAAATATCAATATTATTTACATAAATAAAAGTGTGTATCTTTCAAAGTATAGTTTTATGTAGTTTATATCACACATTTGATGAGTTCTGATATCTAGAAAACTTCATGTCACTTTCAACAATATAGTCTATTGGAAAAATCTCTCACCTTTCTTTTTTTAATTTTTTAATACTTATTTGTATTTATTTATGTATTTAGCTGCACCGTGTCTTAGCTGTGGCATGTGAGATCTAGTTCCCTGACCAGTGAGTGCATGGGAAGCTCAAGTTTTAGCTACTGGACCACCAGAGAAGTCCCATCTCTCACCTTTCTTGATAAGTTGATGTTTTAATTTATTCAATAATTTATTCAGTAACCATTGACCAACTTCAACTTTGTGCCTTTCACCATGGGCACTTGGCAGGTTAAAAAAATAATAATGATAACTAAGACTTGGAGATGGCTTTGTAGTCTAGTGGTAGTAACAAAAGATAAACAGTGTTCAGTAGATACAGGGGACTGTTCTGGGAGGAGGAGGAAACCAGCAAGGACAGGTATCCCCCGATTTTCAAAAGTTTGCTTTTCGGAAAGATAGACATCAGTATCTGCTTTCACTAACTGAAACAAATCCAAAGTTTTTCACTTTTATGGAAAAAAGCGAAAAGCAAAAATAATGCAGGGCATCATTTTACAGTGGCCCTTTACCGAAGCAGCTCACATCCCCAGCAGCCAGAGTGGTGCTGCCAAGCTCCTTCCCCTGCAACCACACTCAGCATCTCAGCAGCGGTCACCATAGCTTCGAACTGTGTCTGTGAGCATCTGTGCTTGATCTCGATTTACTTTGTGCATCCATTAATAAAGTGTGTCCCGAAGTCATCGCTGCTTCTTCGCTTTGTGCCATTCCAGTTTAGGAAAGACTGCATAGGAACTCGGTACTTCCAGATTGGCGGGAGGGGTGGAGGGGCTGTAAAATAAAGATTGGTGTGCCCTTAGATATGGAGGTTGACAGGATCCTAGTATTTGCAAGATGGATTCAGTAACATGATGCGTGAAAATGAAAAATGAGGAAATAATGACAAGGAAGATGGTTGCTTTTCCAAGAAATTTATTTATGAAGATAGGGAAAGCATGATCAAAGGACTCCTGTAGTTATTGGAAAGGAAAGGTTTGAGCATGTGAAGGCTAAGAGGAAAGAGCCGATAGAAAGGGAGAAGATGACAAAATGACAAAATGGTATAATTAAAATAACATGAACTTTGGTGTCAGAACTGAATTAGAATCTTGTTTAAAAAAAAAAAAAATCTTGTTGTGCAACCTCAGCCAATGAAACCACCCCATGAATCTCACTTTTCTCAACTATAACGTGAAAACCCGGCATACAAATGAAGTTTCTTCACTCAGTCATATAATTATCTTTAATGGCAGGTGCTAAACATGCGGTAAAAAGAAAATACTTGTCCTTGCTTTCTGGGATCTTACAGACTGGAAGATATAGTTGTAAAGAATATAAATCAGCAAATGTAAGGGAGATGTTTAGGAGGATAAAAAGTTTTTGAAGACCCGATTATTGTTTGGATTTTGGTCTTTGGAGTTTGGTTATTGTTTGGAGTAAGAGAGAAATTTGTACAGTAGACAGTGGAGTGGGCATCTGTCCTAATTGGATCAGAAACATGGGCAGGAATTCCTCCTTTTCCATGGTTGAGAGAGAATAAAGTGAAATGTGTTAGAGCACTTAGTGTCTCAACAGGGTCAAGTCAATTTTGCTAACCATAATTATTAATACTAGTCATAGGATTAATAATACTAGTAGTACTATTAATATTATTGTTGATTCCCATTTGGCAAACAGTGATGCCTGAAGGTCAGCAAGATTTTTCTCTAAAGTTGTACCAGATAGGGAATATTTAGGCTTTGTGGGCCATATATGCTCTCTGTTGTATACTCTTCTTTGTGTTCATGTTTTTTTTGTTCTTTCTTTTTTTAAAATGTAGAAACCATTCTTAGCTCAAGGTGTGGGCATATTTGGCCTGCTGGCTGGAGTGTGCCGAGTCCTAGTAATGCCATTTCCCGCACAAGAATCAGGAAGAGGGGACTAGAGGAGAAGGCACTGGTGGCATATCCAGGTAGAGATGTCCTTAGGCCACAAGATCAGGGCTGGAGATACAGTGTGAGTCACTGACACATAAAGCCAAGGAAAGAATCTTCGAGATGGAGGAGATCACCCAGAAAGACTGTGTAGAGTCTACCCAGGAAGAGGAGGGAAGGGCCAGGGATAAAGACTACAGGGAGCCCTGTTCTTCTCTAGGATCAGAGCCATGGTCAGAGCCCCAAGCAGGTTAACCAGACACTCCACAAGAGGTGAACCAATTTCAGTGCAGGGGCTTACATCCTGTCACGGGTTATGCATAGGGTCCCCTGGGAAGGCACATGGGAAAGGCATCTAACCAGCCTGGCCTTGAAACGAGAGCTCAAAATATGACACCTTGATAGTCTTGTGAGATGCCCAGGAATTAGCTGAGTATTCCAGGCGGAAGGAATAGCCAGAGCAGAGAGGAGAAGGAGACAAATACAGGTGCTGGTTTGTAAGCAGATTAAGGCATACATCAGGCATAGGCAAGAATGCCAGTGCCTTGGAAGGGATGGGGAACCCTGGAAGAGTTTTAGGCGGAGAGTTGACACAGTCCCATTGATGTTTCAGAAAGAGCACCCTGGCAGCAGGTGTATGAAGGATGACTTCCAGGAGGGTGAAACAGGGGTTAGTGGGTATAGAAAACATCTGGACCTGTCCAAGAGGAAAATACTTTGGGTTCTTTCATCCGTGATAGTCTGGTAAATGATTTTCAACTGGTTCTCCAAGGGAGAAAGCCCTGGTGCATAGCAGTTGCCAGTTTCTGTGGTATAAATGTTTCCATTAGGACCACAAGTCCATCTAGTCAAGGCTATGATTTTTCCAGTAGTCATGCATGGATGTGAGAGTTGGACTGTGAAGAAAGCTGAGCGCCGAAGAATTGATGCTTTTGAACTGTGGTGTTGGAGAAGACTCTTGAGAGTTCCTTGGACTGCAAAGAGATCCAACCAGTCCATTCTGAAGGAGATCAGCCCTGGGATTTCTTTGGAAGGAATGATGCTAAAGCTGAAACTCCAGTACTTTGGCCACCTCATGTGAAGAGCTGACTGATTGGAAAAGACTCTGATGCTGGGCAGGATTGGGGGCAGGAGGAGAAGGGGACGACAGAGGATGAGATGGCTGGATGGCATCACTGACTCAATGGACATGAGTCTGAGTGAACTCCGGGAGTTGATGATGGACAGGGAGACCTGGTGTGCTGCGATTCATGGGGTCGCAAAGAGTCGGACACGACTGAGTGACTGAACTGAACTGAACTGAAGGCAAATAGTGGGAGTACAAAGAGGAGGTGGATTAGAGAGAGAAGTTGAATTGATATATAGTGACTGATCAAATTGGTGTGAAGAAGTATAGACTTTCCCAAGCATTTGTGGGATTGAGATAGGGATATCCCTGAAATAAGGACAATAAAAAGTAAATCTACATAGTCTCTCTGCCCCTACTGGAGTGTCAACTCCATGAATATAGGGATTTTTAATTAATTCCTACACTGCTGTGTCCCTAGCACTAGAACAGTAAGTATGGGATGGCCAGTGGTTGACACACAGTTTTGGGGTGGGGGGAAGTTTGTTGTTTGTTTTAATTTTCTTGTTTGACCATGCCACAGACTTGTGAGATCTTAGTTCCTTGACCAGGGATTGAACCTGGGCCCTCAGCAGTGAAAGCACAGATGGACTCCTAACCCCTGGACAGCCAGGGAATTCCCTTAATAAAATTTTTTGAATGAATGAATGAATAAATATTTCCCAATTAAACCACTGCAGGGATCACTGTTAACTTAAGAAGTAGCTGTGCCCATGAAGCATTGTGGAGTTGTTATCTGAAAAACTGGGTTTGTCACTTGTTAGGTGTTGAACCAAAATACACAACCAAGCCAAAGGTCAGGAGAATGAAGGATTTATTAGTACTTGCAGTGATTAAGGAGAACATGGGGGACTTTTCCCAAAGCACCATCTCCTTGAACAACAAAGCAAGGTAAGTTTTAAGCTAAGGGTACATGCACATTCATGAAGGAGCTTGGGTGGTCAGTGAACAGAGTTCAAGCTTTAGTTGACTGAAGTCACCAGGGCTGGAAAAGGTCAACATCATCAACTCAGTTGATCTGGTTGTTGAGTGCCTCAGTTGACACAGAACTGGGAGTCTTTACCACTGAGATATTATCTTTGCTGTTGTTACCTTTCTTGCCTAATGACTTGGTTTCTGCATTGTTTTATTCGCTTAAGATCATTCATTGCTAAGACCCTGTTCAAGGGCAAGCATTTCAGCCAGGCTTAGATCACAAAATGGCTTAGGCCCCAGTGGCTTTTGTTCTGATGAGAAAGGAAAGAATGTGCCTGGTTCTCTTTCTCCAGGACTCCCCATCCCCCACCCCGCTGCCCCCCGCC
>SJYX01006780.1:150308-161429 GCA_006410675.1 Oreotragus oreotragus | reverse complement strand
TTGCTTTGGCTCCATCCCTTCATTCTTTCTGGAGTTATTTCTCCACTGATCTCCAGTAGCATATTGGGCACCTAACGACCTGGGGAGATTCTCTTTTGGTATCCTATCATTTTGCCTTTTCATACTGTTCATGGGGTTCTCAAGGCAAGAATACTGAAGTGGCTTGCCGTTCCCTTCTCCAGTGGACCACATTCTGTCAGACCTCTCCACCATGACCCGCCTGCCTTGGGTTGCCCTGCAGGCATGGCTTGGTTTCATTGAGTTAGACAAGGCCGTGGTCCTAGTGTGATTAGATTGACTAGTTTTCTGTGAGTATGGTTTCAGTGTGTCTGCCCTCTGATGCCCTCTTGCAACACCTACGGTCTTAGTTGGGTTTCTCTTACCTTGGGCGTGGGTTGTCTCTGCACGGCTGCTATCATTCTTAGTATGGTGCTATCCCTCATTCCTGTGCCATTTTATAAAGTAAAAATAATAATATTATTATTTTTAAAGTAATGCACTTATCATAATAGTCCATCTAGATTTTATTTTGGAGTGTATTTGGAGGTAAGAGTTTAAACTTTTTCTTTAGGTGGATGCCTTACCATATCAACATGCATGTGTTTTCAGTTGCTGAGTCATGTCTGACACTTTGTGATGCTATGGACTGTTGCCCTCTGTCCATTGAATTCTCCAGAACACTGGAGTGGGTTGCCGTGCCCACCTCCATGCAATCTTCCCAACTTAGCAATAGAACCTGTGTCCCCTGTTTCCTGCCTTGGCAGGTAGATTGTTTACCACTGAGCCAACTGTGAAGCCCTAAAATATCAACACTATTGACTAAATCAGCCTTTTCTTCCCAAGTTGAAATAATACCTTCACCATATATTAGTTTCCCATTTACATCTGATGATACTTCTGAACTTTATCCTACCAGTAAATTTATTTATTACATAGAAATACTATACTATTTATTTATAATTGCCTTATGTTATACTCTGGCAATTATAAATAAATATTGGGCTTCCCTGGTGGTTCACACAATAAAGAATCCGCCTGCAATGCCGGAGACCTGGGTTCAATCCCTGGGTCAGGAAGATCCCCTGAAGGAGGAAATGGCAACCCACTCTAGTGCTTTTGCCTGGAGAATTCCATGGACAGAGGAGCCTGGCAGGCTATATTCCATGAGATCACAAAGAGTTGGACATGACCAAGTGACTAACACACACACACACACACACACACACACACACACACACACACACACATAAATATTACATTCTAATAGGCTTCCTAGGAAAAGGCAATGGCACCCCACTCCAGTACTCTTGCCTGGAGAATCCCATGGACGGAGGAGCCTGGTAGGCTGCAGTCCATGGGGTTGCTATGAGTCGGACACGACTAAGTGACTTCACTTTCACTTTTCACTTTTATGCATTGGAGAAGGAAATGGCAACCCATTCCAATGTTCTTGCCTGGAGAATCCCAGGGATGGCGGAGCCTGATGGGCTGCCGTCTATGGGGTCGCACAGAGTTGGACACAACTGAAGTGACTTAGCAGTAGCAGGCTTCCCAGGTGAGTCAGTGGTAAAGAATCTTCCCGCAATGCCGGAGACCCAGATTTAATCCCTGGAGAAGGAAATGGCAACCCAGTCCAATATTCTTGTCTGGAGTATCCCATGAAGAGAGGAGGCTGATGGGCTACAGTCCGTGGGTCACAGAGAGTTGGACACAGCTTAGTCTCTGAGCAGACACACATACATTTTCACATATTGCAAGATATTATTCTTTTTTTCCCAAGATTTTCTTGGTAATTTTTTCACACATTTACTTTACAATATGAATTTTACAAAATTTTGTTCTCTTGCCCAAATAGGAAAGTGAATTTCTGATTTGTGTTGCATTGGGTTTATATATTTATTTGGAAAGAATGTGTTTCTTTTTTAATGATACTGAAATTTTTTATCTTAGAATATGAAATGTCTTTCAATTTGTTCAGATGATGGTATTAGGACCATCAATAAAATGGAATAACATTTTTTCATTAGGTTCAATAACCTTTATGTTGATTATTTTAGGTATCTTCCTGTTGTAAATTATTGCATGTGGGCTGCATTTTTTCCATATCCATTTCTAACTAGCTTATATTATAAATGTTATATCAATTATTTATTTTAAATAAATATGTATATTTCTTATGAATTCTAGTAGATTAGTAGCTATCATATCTATTAAAATAACTTCTCTTCCTTCCAGTTATTTTCTTACTTTATTACACCCCAGTGGCTCATGGTAAAGAATCCACCTACAGTGCAGGAGACACAGGAGATGTGCTTGATCCCTGGTTCAGGAAGATCCTTTGGAGGAGGAAATGGCAACCCACTCCAGTGTTCTTACCTGGAGAATTCCATGGACATTGAGCCTAGCAGGCTAGAGTCCATAGGGGCTCAAAGAGTCGGACACAACTGAAGCTACTAAGAACAACACAGCTAGAAAACCAAAAGTACTGGGTGTTTTTTTTTCTGTGCTAGGTCTTCCTGGCTGTGCTGGGGTTTTGTCTCTAGTTAAGGCGAGCGGGGGCTACTCTTTGTTGGTTGTGTGGGCTTCTCATTCCTGTGGCCTCTCTTGTTATGGAGCACAGGCTCTAGGCTCTAGGCGCGGTAATTGACGCTGGCTGCTACTCCAGGGCATGTAGAATCTTCCCGGACCAGGGATTGAGCCTGTGTCCTCTGCATTGGCAGGCAAGATTCTTATCCCCTGCGCCATCAGGAAGTCCCCAAAACCAAAAATATTGTTGAATAAAAGTGGCCTTTCCTGATTTAAATGTCAAGACTTCAGTGGACTTGCCTGGTGGCACAGTGGATAAGAATGCACCTACCTGTGCTGGGGACATAGGTTCAATCCCTGGTCCAGGAAGATTCCACATGGAAGGGAGCAGTTAAATCCATTCGGCGCAACTACTGGAGCCTGTACACGCTACAGCCCATGCTCCACAACAGGAGAAGCCACCACAGTGAGAGGCCCGTGCACCTCAATGAAGAGTAGCCCCCGTTTGCTGCAACTCTAGAGAAAGCCCCTGTGTACCAACAAGGACCCAGTGCAGCCAACAATAAATTAATTAATTTGAGAAATGTCAGGGCTTCAGTATCTTACCATTCAATATGACGTTTACCTTGAGAAAGAAATGGTAACCCACTCTGGTATACTTGCCTGGAGACTCCCATGGACAGAAGAGCCTGGCAGGCTATAGTCCATGGGGTCGCAAGAGTTGGACATGACTTAGCGACTAAACCACCACCATGAGATTGACCAGGTATATGGGTTTGTGTATATGTGAGTGTGTGTGTATAAATAACTTTTGTTTATCAAATTTAGGTAGTTTCATTCTATCAGTATTTTACTTAGGATTTATATTAGGAATGGCCACTGAATTTTGTCAGCAATTTGGGGCATTGATTATGCTAACACTAGGATGTTTTCTCTTTATTATTGCAATGAACTATATTGATATTAAATATCAGAATGGTAGTTTAAGAAAATATATGAGTATCCTTCCAGTGTGGGAGGCTTTCTTACTAAGCTGTGCTGTGTTTAGTTGCTCAGTCATGTCCAACTCTTTGTGACCCCATGGACGGTAGCCCTTCAGGCTCTGATTTCCATGGCGATTCTCCAGGCCAGAATACTGGAGTGGGTAGCCTTTCCCTTCTCCAGTAGATCTTCCCAACTCAGGAATCCAACCCAGGTCTCCCATATCGCAGACGGATTCTTTACTGTCTGAGCCACTAGGGAAGCCCAAGAATACTGGAGTGGGTCACCTATCCCTTCTCTAGCAGATCTTTCCGACCCAGGAATCGAACTGGGGTCTCCTGGATTGCAGGCGGATTCTTTACCAGCTGAGCTACCAGGGAAGCTCGGAAAAGCCAAAAGGGAAAAGATTTCAGGATATAAGTTTAGACAAAATTGTTGGGGCTTCCCTGGCGGTTTCAGCAGTTAAGACTTTGTGCTTCCATTGCAGGGGGCACAAATTCAGCCCTTGTTTGGGGAAAGAAGATCCTACTTGCCACACAGAACAGTGGGGAAAAAGAAAAAAATGTTACATTTCTGAAATGCTATATATAGCGTGAGCAATGCCAGTTGACACCCTCATCAGATAAAAAATTATAACCATGGATATAAAAAGGCCTTTAATGAATTCATAAGAAAAAGATAAGCCATAAGCGAAAGTAAAAGCACAATATGATCACGCAGCTCATTAATTCAGCAGTTGCATGTTTACTTCCTACTCTATTACTGACACACATCTAGATCTTAAGACAATAGCAATGAGCCAAACAGACAAAGACTCCCAGCCCCATGGACCTGGTGTTCTAGTGGGGAGTCACTAGTGTTAGCTCACCTACTCCTTCGTGTGATTGTGTCAAAACTTTTTTCACAACCAGCCTCCTTTTGCCCAGCGCAGGTTGCTTCTAATTTTTGAATCCACCTGTCAATGCAGGAGATGTGGGTTCAATCCTTTGGTTGGGAAGATCCCCTGGAGGAGGAAATGGCAATCCACTCCCGTATTCTTGCCTGGGACATCCTATCAACAAAGGAACCTGGTGGGTTATAGTCCTTGGGGTCCCAAATTTCCCTTCCTAGCTTTTGTACCATAATTATGAGATTACCTGTTTCTACACAGCCTTGCTAACAGAGTGCGCTTTCAGTCTTTAGGATTTTGTCAGTCTGGATAGATGAGGAACAGGAAAAACATAGCTTGGCATGATTTTAATGTCCTTTTCTATTATTCTCTGTGAAATTCAGCATCTTTTCATGCTTACAAGCCTTGTGAATTTTTTTCTTTCTGTGAACTTGGTTTTCCTTTTTTTTTTTGGCTCATTTAAAAAATTATTATTTTTTGATCATTGTTGGTCATTTCTCTATTTCTACAAACTCTTTAGGGAGATTAACCCTTTGTTGTAATATTCATTATGAATGTTTTTCCCAGTTAATCACTTTTTTTTTGGTCTTGGTTTGCCTTATTTTTTTAATCAGGTTTTTTTTTTAATAATTTTATTTATTTATGTCTGTGCTACGTCTTTCTTGCTGCCCAGGATTTTCTCTAGTTGCAGCTAGTGGCAGCTACTCTGTAGTTGCTGCCCAGCAGTTGCAG
The DNA here is from genome assembly GCA_006410675.1 of Oreotragus oreotragus. NCBI lineage: Eukaryota > Metazoa > Chordata > Mammalia > Artiodactyla > Bovidae > Oreotragus > Oreotragus oreotragus. The sequence goes on along the minus strand of SJYX01006780.1, from coordinate 156,301 downwards.
TTCCCAGGCTCTAGAGCAAAGGCTCAATGGTTGTGGCGCACAGGCTTAGTTGCTTCTCAGCATGTGGGATCTTCCTGGACCAGGGATTGAACCCACATCTCTTTCATTGGGAGGCGGATTCCTCACCACTGAGCCACCAGGGAAACCCTAAATCAGGCTTCTTACTATTCGTTTAGTAAAATAAAATTCATCCTTTTTAGATTTCATACATTTGATAAGTGTATAACCAACACCATAATAAAGATATAAAATATTTTCACCAACCCCCAAAGTTTACCCATGTCGCTTTGCAGTCAGTCCCCTTTCCCTTCCTCATCCCTTGGTACCACTGACCTGATTTCTGTTTTGCCTTTTTCAACATGCTCTAAATAGAATCATACTGTATATATGGTTCTTTTTAAAATCGTGCTCCTTCCTCTTAGCATAATGCTTTTGAGATTCAACCATGTTTTTGCATGTAAGAGCAATTCTATTTATTGCTGATTAATATTTTTTTTCATATTGATGTATTTATTTATTTACCAGTTGATAGATATTTTGTTTTTCCCAGTTGAAGGCATTATGAACAAAGCTGCTTTAAACATTTCCATACAGGTCTTTGGAGACTTTGCCATACACAGGTTTTTTTGTATTTATGTATTCAAATGTGTAAATCAATTTTCTTTTTTCAAGTGGCCACCCAATAGTTCCCAAACTCATAAATCAATCATTTAAATCTGATTTAAGAAACATTATTTTAGAATTATTTGTAATTATTTATAATTTACTTGAAGTATTTTAAATTTATTATAATTATGTATTTATCACAATATCCAATTATCACAAATATTCAATTAAACTTAGAAGTTACAAAATTATTTTTCTTTAAACCCTCAAATACAACTTGTAACCTAGTAAATTCAGTTATAAACCAAGTAATTTTGTATAAAAATTAAAAACACTCATTTTCATTGTTCTTTGATTAATGTTTAATTCACTTATACATTTAACAAGTTGTAATCCTGCAGCCATGAAACTAAAAGACTCTTACTACTTGGAAGTAAAGTTATGACCAACCTAGCTAGCATATTCAAAAGCAGAGACATTACTTTGCCAACAAAGGTCCGTCTAGTCAAGGCTATGCTTTTTCCAGTGGTCATGTATGGACATGAGAGTTGGACTGTGAAGAAAGCTGAGCACAGAAGAATTGATGCGTTTGAACTGTGGTGTTGGAGAAGACTCTTGAGAGTCCCTTAGACTGCAAGGAGATCCAACCAGTCCATCCTAAAGGAGATCAGTCCTGGGTGTTCATTGGAAGGACTGATGCTAAGGCTGAAATTCCAATACTTTGGCCACCTCATGTGAAGAGTTGATTCATTGGAAAAGACTCTGATGCTGGGAGGGATTGGAGGCAGGAGGAAAAGGGGACGACAGAGGATGAGATAGCTGGATGGCATCACCGACTGGATGGACATGAGTTTGAGTAGACTCAGGAAATGGTGATGGACAGAAAGGCCTGGTGTGCTGCAATTCATGGGGTGGCAAAGAGTCGGACATGACTGAGCGACTGAACTGAACTGACTGAATCCCTTAAACATTTAAGCGCTGTTTACAAATTTAATCAAATTACCTTGAGATTATACATTAAAGTCACAAAACTTATGAATCTAACATGTTAAATTCCCTTAAATTTAAATACAGTGTGCCCCCTACATATGAACCTTCAAGTTCATACGCGAACTTTCTGTGTCTAATCACATAAGTTAGTTCCTGTGTCTGGCATATACATGTCATGTGCACCCATCCTTTACAAGTGGTTGTGTTTGTGTGCTTTAATACAGTACTGTGTAGAGTACAGTAGTGCTGCATCTGTTAGTCCAGGGCGTCCAGAAGCAAGCATAATAGCAGTGGTAATGTATGCTGGCTGTTGTACTGTCATATGGTACTTCTCAAGGTATTGTACTGTAAAATTAAAATTGTTTTGTTTATTGTTTGTGTTTGTTTTCTATGCATTATTTATTGTGAAAAGTACTATAAACCTATTACAGTACAGTAGTATACATTTGATTGTGTTAGGTGGTACCTAGGCTTACTTTGTTAAACTTACAAACAAACTGGACTTACGAATGTGCTCTTGGAAAGGAGTGGGTTCATATGTAGGGGACTTACTATAACACTGACAAACTCGATTAAATCCTCTTAAGAATTTCAATCTATATCAAGTATGGTTTTCTCAAGCACTTCTGAAATCTAAAGAAATAGTTACAAATCTAACAAAATTAAGCCACATGTTTATAATGAAGTAAACTTAAAAAGGTAGATAGTCAAACTCTTTCAAACATTTAAACATCGTAAAATCATTATACACTTAACACATATTCCTGAGTTTAAACATTGACTAAGTTTGCTAGTGCGAACTTAAATCATTTGCATTAGCCTATGTATTTAAATTAAAATGATATATATAGTATGTCAGGTTCTGAACAACATTTTAAACATCTTAAGGATACACAAAGCACAGCTTCTAGTTAAAGTCCTAGTATATATCTTCCCTCCCTCTGGCAATGCTGCTAAAATAACAATTACAGGGTTTTTCTAAAGCATAAACCCACAAGACAGAGAGACAGGGAGTGGCGATGAAGGCAACAATTTTGCATGCTACAAAGATGACTTAGTGGTAGCTGGCTTAACAGTCCTGAAGAAGCTGAATCTTAAGCTAGTGGTGGAGAAGTCAGGAAGTAATCGGATTTGTACCCCAGAACCTCAAACCAGGAGCAATTCAGAAACAGGGAGAAACAGGTACTTTGAAGAAAGTGAGAAAGGGCCTGTGAACAGGAGGGATGGTTGATACCCGTTTAAGATGTGGTTAGAACCACCTTCTTCATCCTCTACTCCCAACCCCCTTTCCTCTGCACAACCAGCAACAGCTTTCCCTCACCCCTCAGGAGAGGACTGGAAGTTTGGTCTCTGGAGGGGCAGACTAAGGATTCAGTGGACTCTGGACCCCAGGTCACTGGGGAAAGAGGAACTCAGAGCTAAAGATGGCATGGAAGTAAATCAAAATCCAAATGCTGAACTGAGAGACTCATTCTGACTTCCCAGTGGCTCCTGGAAAGGTTTATACCCTCCAGGGAGAAAGCTGGAAGATGCTTCACCAGCCAAGAAGAGATCTTACGATTTTAATAGGATCCTCCAACCAAAGAGCTTCAGCAGATCACCCAACAGTGAGATCCTCGCTGGATAATCCCTGTTCAAATGCCCAGAACCTCCACGCAGCTACATAGCACTCTACTCCTAAATAGATGTGAATGATGAAGAGTTATCAGGCTTTTGTGTTTGTGCTCAGTGGCTCAGTAGAGTCTGACTCTTTGTGACCCCATGGACTATATAGCCCACCAGTGGGATTTTCCAGGCAGGAATTCTGGAGGCTAGTCCAAGTGGCTGCAGAGCAAGCCCAAGAGCCAGCACCGTATTGCTGTGATTGCCAAGCTCTTGATGTCACAGAGATAATATTCTGAGTAAAACATTAAAGGCTCAGGTGTTGAATATGGGAAAGTGTTAGGAATACCTTCATCTATTTATTCTACTGACGTGTGTGTGTGAGTGTGCAAGCGTGTGCACGTGTGTGTGCATGCGTGTGCATGCCCTAAGTTGCTTCAGTTGTGTCTGACTCTTTGCAACCCCGTGGACTGTAGCCCGCCAGGCTCCTCTGTCCATAGGATTCCCCAGGCAAGAATACTAAGTGGGTTATCATGCCCTTCTCCAGGGGATCTTCCTGACCCAGGGACTGAACCCGAGTCTCTTATGGATCCTGCATTGGCAGGCAGGTTCTTTACCACTAGTGCCACCTGGAAAGACCCTTAGGTATATATGAGAGTAATAGAAATTTATTATATTAAAATTAATGTAATATATATATTGTATTAATATAATTCATAAAATTAATGAAGTACAGTTGACCCTTGAACAATGTGGGGGGTGGAGCATCAACCCTCCCTGCAGTTGTAAGTTCTTTTATAACTCCCCTGTCCATCCTCCCCACTGAACATTTTATACTTGTGGATTCAATCAACCACAGGTCATGTAGTACTGCAGTAAATATTTAGTGAAAAAAATTTGCCTGTGTATGAACTTTTATAGTTCAAACCATGATGATCAAGGGTCCACTGTAATTTAACTGCTGAAAATAACATAATAAAAAAATGTATGTCTAGTAAAGAATAAAAGAGCTCTTTCAATGTAAAATGAGTGATAAAAATCAATTTGGTTTTAGTTTCCTTCACAGTATTATTTCTTTATACATATACTATGCTGTGGCATTCAGTATATGGTATACTAGATCTGGTGGAATATGGCATTATTTCACATAACACATTTAAAGGAAAAGAGATTCTCAACACAGTGATGGTGCTCTGGTGTCTCCTCTCAACAATCTATTGGTTCTGTCTCTAAGTGACACTGTTGTCACCTCAGGCTGGTGACATTCAACCTCATAGTGACAAAATGGTTGCTACTACTCCAGTGATCACATCAAAGCACAGTAGCCAGTGCCCCCAAAGAGGCTGTGTTTCTCATGAATGAAAAATATCAGCTGCCATATGTAGGATGTTGGGAACTCAGGATGGAGACAAATGGATTGCCTGCTGTCAAGCCCCTGGTGACTATAGCCACCCCCAGCAGTGTACCATGAGGGGACTCAGGATGGGAAAAAACATGATACCAACCCTGGATAGCTAGGGTGCATATCAAAGGAATGATTACAGTAAGCCCGGATTCTTGCATCTTTCCTTACATAGAAAAGCACTAGTCATTAATTTGAGATGTCTGGTTTTCTTTAATTATTGGTAATCTTTTAATGCTCTGACTACCTAACCAGTCCATTCTAAAGGAGATCAACCCTGGGTGTTCTTGGAAGGAATGATGCTAAAGCTGAAACTCTAGTACTTTGTCCACCGGTTGCTTCCCAGACTTGAAGTTTCAGAAAGTCTGCAAACAAAACATAATTCTCCAATTTAGTGAATTTTTTTTTCAGTTGACACTCCTTGTACGTGATAAAATCTATCCCAGAACTTCCTGGAGATTTCTCCTGGTGTCTCTCATGCCTGCGCTCACACTGATCACTGGCAGGGGGAGAAACCTACCAAGAATGGTTTACACCAGGACTTCCCTGGTGGTCCAGTTGTAAGACTCCACGCTCCCACTGCAGAGAGCCTGGGTTCGATCCCTAGTTGGGGAACTAAGATTCTGCATGACACACAGCTTGGTCTAAAAGAAAAAATAAAGGAAAAAAAAAAAAAAGAATCGCTTAGACCAGTCATGTCCTACCCCCTGGATCTAGAGGTGAGGCCTGTGCCCTGAGCACCAGCAATGCAGAGGAGAGAGGCCATGGGATAAATCAGGATTCTTGTAGGAAAAGCAGGTGGGCAAAAGAATGCCAGGTCGCAACTGGCAATGTCTGCCACTGGTTCCTAATCACATCCACTGTGTTGAGTTAATTCTCCAAAGACAACTTGATTTCTGAGTTCCTAAACGAAGAAAGAATTTCAGTGCAGTCAGTTCTCCTTTATTAAAGATTTCAGTTTATTCCATTCTGCATAGGAACCTGGAATGTCAGGTCCATGAATCAAGGCAAATTGGAAGTGGTCAAACGAGACGGCAAGGGTGAATGTCGACATTCTAGGAATCAGCGAACTAAAATGGACTGGTATGGGTGAATTTAGCTCAGATGACCATTATATCTACTACGGCGGGCAGGAATCCCTCAGAAGAAATGGAGTAGCCATCATGGTCAACAAAAGAGTCCGAAATGCAGTACTTGGATGCAATCTCAAAAACGACAGAATGATCTCTGTTCGTTTCCAAGGCAAACCATTCAATATCACAGTTATCCAAGTCTATGCCCCAACCAGTAATGCTGAAGAAGCTGAAGTTGAACGGTTTTATGAAGACCTACAAGACCTTTTAGAACTAACACCCAAAAAAGATGTCCTTTTCATTATAGGGGACTGGAATGC
>SJYX01006780.1:124144-148915 GCA_006410675.1 Oreotragus oreotragus | reverse complement strand
TGGCAGGCTACAGTCCATGGGGTCACAGCTGAGTGACTAACACACACACATAATTAGACTACAACAAGCTTTCTTATATAAGAAATGTCATATACATCTCTGATAAATTAAGAGTAGAATGTCTGGGTCAAAGGGCATGGATGATTTCAAGGTTTGGGGGAGATATTATCAAGTCAATTTACACTCCTCTCAATGAATGTTAAGGGCTCCCATTTTACCTTGTCTTCACAAGTATTGAGTTTTGTCACTTAAAAAAAGCTTAACTAATGTGAGAGACAATGTCTAGTATCTTTTTCTGTTTTAATACGTTTTTTAAGGAGTATTTATTTGTCTGCACTGGGTCTTAGTTGCAGCACGGGGGATCTTCTGTTTTGGTGCAGGGGCTTTGACGATCCAGTACTTCGGCCACCTGATGCAAAGAGCTGACTCATTGGAAAAGACCCTGGTGCTGGGAAAAACTGAGGGCAGGAGGAGAAGGGGGTGACAGAGGATGAGACAGTTGGATGGCATCACTGACTCGATGGACATGAGTTTGAGCAACCCAGAGAGATGGTGATGGACAGAGAAGCCTGGCATGCTGCAGTCCACGGGGTCGCAAAGAGTCAGACATGACTTAGCAACCAAACAACAACAACCATGGGCTTGGAGCACGTAGCCTTCCGTAGTTGTGGCACACGGGCTTAGTTGCTCTGCGGCATGTAGGATCTTAGTTCCCCGATCAGGGATCGAACGTATGTCTCCTGCATTGCGAGGTGGATTCTTAATCACTAGACCACCAGGGTAGTCCTTTTAACAGGTTTTAATAGCTCACATAATAGAGTCTCGACTAAGCTAAGTTATGGTTCCGAGGATCAGCTTTCTGTGTACCACTCTGATCCACAGAGCAGTGTAGATTTTATGTAAAGAGAGCTTTGTGACTCACAACAAGCCCTGTGTTTGCAAGTGAGGAGTGAGGAGGCTGGCTTCTGGTTCTAGTCAGCCGTGTTTCCTTAGGCAAGTGTTCTATTCTCAGGCATTTATTTTAAATACCTCAGAGGAGCCAGTAGGATGCTTGTCTGTGTTGCAAGGTAACTTGGGTCTGTGCCCTGAGGAGCCTCCCTCCTGAGGCTGTTACAGCAAGCACTTCAAATATTGCCTTCTAAATCAGTCGCTGAGGGTTTAATTAATTAGCAGAAGGAATGTCAGAAATAATTTTTAATTGATGAAATGATTAATGTGCAAGATATGAAGCTGACAAGTAAGGCTGTAATGTGTCTTTCTGCATTTTTTTGAACAACATAAGTAAGCTTAGTAATCAAATGTTTCTGGAGTTGCATCCTGTCTAGAACTGCATGTGTTCCAAAATCTACCATTTTACCTACAATATAGTTGTTTGCTCTGGCTAGAGGGGTAGCTGATTAGATTATTATAACAGGTGCACTTGCCCCAGAGAGAAACTTTGCTGTAGAGTTTCCTGTAGCATGTTAAAGTGGGCTGGGGCTGCAGAGCACTCCCCTGAGCTTCCAGAAACATATTTTGGACTCCTGTGGTGTCTGTCTTTCTTCTGTCAGAACTCAATTGTAAGAGAACATCTGGTAGGTGTAGGCTGTAGGTGAAACAGGAGGGAAGGGGGCAGAGCACAACCTTTAGAGGAATGGGACGTGACAAAACTGGTTAAAACCAACTAGATCCAAGATGGCAGATGAGTAGACTTCCAGTGGGCCTTGAGCTTCATTGTAAGATCACTGTAATACATTAGCATGCTAAATGACACCCTCCAGTACCGTGACGGTTCTGAGGCCAAACGTAGGAGGTCAAAAGTGGGCAGTTGCCCAATTCGTGGAAATCTCTGTCCCCTCCACTCAAAATAGTTGGAATAACCCTCCCATTCATCAGAAAATTACCCAGCCCATAAAAACTAACCATGCCATATTGTGGGGCCCCTCAGCTTCTGAGATGGCCCACACTGTCTGCGATGTGTGCTGTCTCTTATACACATCTGATGGCTGGATGGCATCACGGACTTGATGGATGTGAGTCTGAGTGAACTCCGGGAGATGGTGATGGACAGGGAGGCCTGGCGTGCTGCGATTCATGGGGTCGCAAAGAGTCGGACACGACTGAGCGACTGAACTGAACTGAACCATTCTCATTTTAGCCTCAGACTCATCTTTCCCGTAATTCATAATGATGCTTTTATTCCCAATATAGAAAAATTCCTACTATTCCAATTTCAATAGCTGAAAATCTTAAGTTTTGCTGTGTCTAGACAAATAGAGCCAAACAGAGGAATGCATAGTTGACATTGTAAATGTGGATCAAAGCACATAGTAATTGTTTATAATTTAAATATGCATTGAAATAAAATACCTTCATAATTCATTTTTAAAAATAATGTCCTTCTACCTTTTGGAATGCCAGTACTTTGTGAGCTTTTGAGTAATATCAAAAGATAAAATTACGCGCAGTGTGCCCTTGCAATTCTTTGCTTCTCCATTTCTCAGTAGACTGTTCAGATAACAAAATCCTTCTGTACTAAATAGAAGATCTAATTTCATAAACTCTCCCTGACACAGTATCTCAAGCCCATTCTTTAAACCCCCCCAATCATATATGATTTCCAAAACGGGGAAGTTTGATCTCATGGAGTATCACTAGTCTGCAGTAGAAAGCAGAAATAGTCGTGTGCTAAATTACAAATGTATTTCCTGGGCAGATGCTTCGAAAGATTCAGAATGCCTCATTTAGTCTGTGGTATCTGGCAAGTCACTCTAATCTTTCATAGACAGATAATTATGCTGTGGGGAAAATACTTAGAGCAAAGGATGTGCAATTCTTAATGATTATTGATGATCAGAAAAGTCAAATACCAAGTCAGAACGAAATAAAGACTTTTCATTATTGTTGGTCCATGCCATGCAGTTTTTGGGATCTTAGTTTACCAACAAGGGATAGCCTGTTCCCCCCGCAGTAGAAGCTCAGAGTCCTAACCACTGGACAGCCAGGGAATTCCCTAATGATCTTTGAAGAATACGATTAAGAGAGCAGAACTCAATGACGTATGATTGAGTATTGTTAGATAGTTGATGAGAACAAAGATAAGGTTCTGGTCTGTGGGTATTTGGAACTGAGTGTGTTATAAATACGAAGAACTGACCAAAGGAAGGCAAAAGGAGAAAGAAAGAGGCAAAGACCCTCCTCCACAGAGCTCACGCGCTGGCGTCATGGGTCTGGCCTCCTGCTGGGCACTTTGCACATATCCCAGATCATCCCTCAGAACTTCAGTGAGGTGAGCATAGGGAGTTATCTTGGAAAGGAAGAAGCTGAGGTCCCAAGAGATTAAGACTAATAAACATGACAGAAACCAGGCTTTAAACCCAGGAGAAGGAAATGGCAACCCACTCCAGTATTCTTGCCTGGAGAATCCCATGGACTGTAGCCTGCCAGGCTCCTCTGTCCATGGAGTCGCAAGAATCGGACACGACTTAGCAACTAAACCACCACCACCATTCCTAACACCAGAGTCTCTTCTGTTGTCCCAGTAGCAGGAGTTTTCAACCTGGTATCGTGATGGGAGTAGGATGGTCTCTGATCTGGGGGACTGGGATTGGTGTGTGTGTTGTCCAAACATATCCAAATGCTGAGATGCCTGCTGTGTACAATGCTTCCCAGTGCCCCCTGGAGGGCTGCCTTGTGAGTCCCTCTCCTGTTGGAAAAAGACAAGCTCTAGGGACCTTCACTGGGTGAATGACAGATACCTCATTGTCTGGATAATTTGTGTAGAAAAGATGTTGGGGGATTAGTGAGGAATCTTAGACCTCTCTTTTGGAAGTAAGCTCAGTTTTCAAATTTATTGAAATAATTCCCTGGAAATACATGAGAAATCTAAGTATATGCTAAATTTAACCAACAATTTTAAAGAATTCTCACAGATCACAGGAATTCTATTAAGATACAAAATGATAACGAGGCTGACTGCTCGCCCCTCCTGGAGAGGGTATGAGGCAACGAAAAAGAACTAGACTCTTTCTAGGTCAGCCTCTGCCTGGTAAGAGATGCTGGGGCAAGTTATTTTACTCATCTGAGATCCCCTTCTTCATAATAAGACAGTCACGAACTGCTCACTGGGAGACTGATGAAACTGTCATTCTAGTCAGGTCTGTTGTAGTTATTCAGTCGTGTCTGACTCTTTGTGACCCTGTGGACTGTAGCCTGCCAGGCTCCACTGTCCTTGGAAGTCCCCAAGCAAGAACACTGGAGTAGCGAGCCAGGTCTAAACAGTCACAAAACCCCTGGGAAGCGCCTCTGTGGCTTTTCTTGCAGGCAGGCTTCTTCATTACCAAAACACTCACATTTGATAAGAGTATGTTCAAAACAGTATTTACAGATTTTAAGGTTTTCAAAACAGAGATAAATGTATAAGAATAACTTTCTATGTGTTCTGACTTAAGCTAACACCATGAGAGCTGGTACCCAAGTCATAAATACTTAGGGATCCTCTTTGGCTTCCTTCAAGCTGGATCTGTCATGTGAAATGGTTGCATTTACTGCCAAGCTAATGCCCCTTCTCCCTGCACATATATTTTCCTTTAAATATTTGGAGCTGTGGTGTATATACTTTCAAGCCTTTTGACCGGTGATCATTAACAGTGATATATGTTATTAGTCATTTCTTCACAAATTATTTTATTGGTGACAGTATTCCATCATCTAAATGTGCCATGATTATTTAATTACTCCCAACTATTGGACCCTTAGGTCAGCACTGATTTTTCATTATTATAATAGCCTATGGCTTCCCTGATGGCTCAGACGGTAAAGAATCTGCCTGCAATGCAGGAGACCTAGATTCAATCCCTGGGTCAGAAAGATACCCTGGAGAAGGGAATGGCAACCCATTCCAGTATTCTTGCCTGGAGAATTCCATGGACAAAGGAGTTTGGCAGGCTACAGTCCATGGGGTCACAGCTGAGTGACTAACACACACACATAATTAGACTACAACAAGCTTTCTTATATAAGAAATGTCATATACATCTCTGATAAATTAAGAGTAGAATGTCTGGGTCAAAGGGCATGGATGATTTCAAGGTTTGGGGGAGATATTATCAAGTCAATTTACACTCCTCTCAATGAATGTTAAGGGCTCCCATTTTACCTTGTCTTCACAAGTATTGAGTTTTGTCACTTAAAAAAAGCTTAACTAATGTGAGAGACAATGTCTAGTATCTTTTTCTGTTTTAATACGTTTTTTAAGGAGTATTTATTTGTCTGCACTGGGTCTTAGTTGCAGCACGGGGGATCTTCTGTTTTGGTGCAGGGGCTTTGACGATCCAGTACTTCGGCCACCTGATGCAAAGAGCTGACTCATTGGAAAAGACCCTGGTGCTGGGAAAAACTGAGGGCAGGAGGAGAAGGGGGTGACAGAGGATGAGACAGTTGGATGGCATCACTGACTCGATGGACATGAGTTTGAGCAACCCAGGGAGATGGTGATGGACAGAGAAGCCTGGCATGCTGCAGTCCATGGGGTCGCAAAGAGTCAGACATGACTTAGCAACCGAACAACAACAACCATGGGCTTGGAGCACGTAGCCTTCCGTAGTTGTGGCACACGGGCTTAGTTGCTCTGCGGCATGTAGGATCTTAGTTCCCCGATCAGGGATCGAACGTATGTCTCCTGCATTGCGAGGTGGATTCTTAATCACTAGACCACCAGGGTAGTCCTTTTAACAGGTTTTAATAGCTCACATAATAGAGTCTCGACTAAGCTAAGTTATGGTTCCGAGGATCAGCTTTCTGTGTACCACTCTGATCCACAGAGCAGTGTAGATTTTATGTAAAGAGAGCTTTGTGACTCACAACAAGCCCTGTGTTTGCAAGTGAGGAGTGAGGAGGCTGGCTTCTGGTTCTAGTCAGCCGTGTTTCCTTAGGCAAGTGTTCTATTCTCAGGCATTTATTTTAAATACCTCAGAGGAGCCAGTAGGATGCTTGTCTGTGTTGCAAGGTAACTTGGGTCTGTGCCCTGAGGAGCCTCCCTCCTGAGGCTGTTACAGCAAGCACTTCAAATATTGCCTTCTAAATCAGTCGCTGAGGGTTTAATTAATTAGCAGAAGGAATGTCAGAAATAATTTTTAATTGATGAAATGATTAATGTGCAAGATATGAAGCTGACAAGTAAGGCTGTAATGTGTCTTTCTGCATTTTTTTGAACAACATAAGTAAGCTTAGTAATCAAATGTTTCTGGAGTTGCATCCTGTCTAGAACTGCATGTGTTCCAAAATCTACCATTTTACCTACAATATAGTTGTTTGCTCTGGCTAGAGGGGTAGCTGATTAGATTATTATAACAGGTGCACTTGCCCCAGAGAGAAACTTTGCTGTAGAGTTTCCTGTAGAATGTTAAAGTGGGCTGGGGCTGCAGAGCACTCCCCTGAGCTTCCAGAAACATGTTTTGGACTCCTGTGGTGTCTGTCTTTCTTCTGTCAGAACTCAATTGTAAGAGAACATCTGGTAGGTGTAGGCTGTAGGTGAAACAGGAGGGAAGGGGGCAGAGCACAACCTTTAGAGGAATGGGACGTGACAAAACTGGTTAAAACCAACTAGATCCAAGATGGCAGATGAGTAGACTTCCAGTGGGCCTTGAGCTTCATTGTAAGATCACTGTAATACATTAGCATGCTAAATGACACCCTCCAGTACCGTGACGGTTCTGAGGCCAAACGTAGGAGGTCAAAAGTGGGCAGTTGCCCAATTCGTGGAAATCTCTGTCCCCTCCACTCAAAATAGTTGGAATAACCCTCCCATTCATCAGAAAATTACCCAGCCCATAAAAACTAACCATGCCATATTGTGGGGCCCCTCAGCTTCTGAGATGGCCCACACTGTCTGCGATGTGTGTTTTTCTCTAAATAAAGTCACTTTTCACCTATCATTTCATCTCTGAGTTCCTTCATGTCCAGGCAAAAGCTTAAATTCACTGGGAATGTAAGGAAGGACACCTATCATTTCTGACTTAACCTCTTTGAAGTGTTTTCCTCATTCAGATGAGTGGCAGGAAATGAACTAAATTATTTCTGAGTTCACAACTAGTCCTACAGGTTCTAGATTACGTGCATAAAGAACACACATAGATTCAAATGACCTGGCATATCCAATAGAAAGGAAATATTTCTCATAATAGTTAATGTTAATTTTAATGATACTTAATAGAAGGAAATGGAAAGGAAAATAGAAATGCAGAGAGATTAAATAAATGGGCTAGGTCTATCTTTGTTCCAAGACTCATGCTGTTCTACTGTAACTCCTGATGCCCTTTTGTTATAGATTGAATTGTGTCCCTGGTGGCTCAGGTGGTAAAAATACGCTTGCAATCCTGGAGACCCAGTTTTGAGCCCTGGGTCGGGACGATCTCCTGGAGAAGGGAATGGTTACCTACCCCAGTACTCTTGCCTGGGAAATCCCTGGACAGAGGAGCCTGGAGGTCTGTAGTCCATGGGTTAATGAATAGTTGGATGTGACTGAGTGACCAACACACTTTTTAAATTCTTATGCTGAAAACTGTATTTGTAGATAGGACTTGTCAAGAACTAAATAAGGTTAAATAAGGTCATAAGGATGGGGCCCAGTGTCCTTAAAGGAAGAGGAAGGGACACCAGGCTTGCACATGCTCAGAGGAAAGGCCGTGTGAGGACACAGTGAGAAGATGTCACCTGCAAGCCAAGGAAAGAGGTCTCAGGAGACACCAAACTTGCCAACACCTTGATCCTGGACTTCCTGCCTCCAGAACTGTGAGAGAATAAGTTTCCAGTGTTCATGCCACCCAGTCTGTGGTATTTTTCTATGGTAGTAAACCCTTAACTTTATGCAGATGGGGCAGAAAGATGCCTAAGAGAATGATTTTGGTGAGTCTCATACCAGGAAAAAAACAAAATAGGAAGGCTAAGGGATTTTCTGAAGGGAATCAGCTACCTCAGTTTTGTGAGATTACGGAGCTCTGAAACTTAAGTAAATCTTTCCCCCTCAGCTCCTGTGGTGGTGGTTTAGTCGCTAAGACATGTCCAACTCTTGTGACCCCATAGACTTTAGCCTGCCAGGCTCTTTATCCATGGGATTCTCCAGGCAAGAACACTGGAGTGGGTTGCCATTTCCTTCTCCAGGGGATCTTCCTGACCCAGGAATGGAACCCAGGTCTCCTGCATTGTAGGCAGATTCTTTACCAACTGGGCTACGAGGGAAGCTCCCGTAGAGATGAGCAATAAAATCTAAGTGAAAAGCACTCTTTAGTCCATCTCATCCCATGGGGACGGTAAAGCATCTGCCTGCAATGCGGGAGACCTGGTTTTTATCCCTGGGTTGGAAAGATCCCCTGGAGAAGGAAATGGCAACCTACTCCAGTACTCTTGCCTGGAAAATTCCATGGATGGAGGAGCCTGATAGGCTACAGTCCATGGGGTCGCAGAGAGTTGGACACGACTGAGCAACTTCACTAGTTCATCCCATGGGTATTTTCTGAGGACCTACTTTCTGTTGGGCAGGGAGCTAGGTAAGATGGCATGAAGGGTCTCATCCCTCCTGAGAGAGAGCTGCGGCATCTTTCAGAGATCAGAAATGGGCAGTGGTTGGAAAGATTGGAGGGAGGGGACCTCAGGAGATGTTAGGGCATTTGGAGGCAAGTCTTGAAGGGGAGGAAAGCTGGCTGATGCCCAGACCCACAGGCAAGGTTAAAGGGGTGAGGAAGAACGGAAGCTGTGCAGTTCATGGGCTGCAGGGATGGGCTTCCCAGACCAGCACCAGGAAGGGCCTCCAGAAAAGAGAGGAGAATGGATAGAGCCCAGGGCAGCGGCCCAGCGAGGTGCACCGGGATCTGTGAGGAGCACCAGGAGTGCTGAGTAGACAGGGTGGAGGAGAGGAAGCTAAACAAAGGGAGGCCTCTTGGTGAGTTTCATTTGCTTAACTATTTCCCCTTGAGTAGAAACTTGAGCTCATTTTTAACCTGACTTGGTAATGCCAGTGAGGGAAGAACCCAGGGCTGGGAAGACCACCAGTTTCTCGGTACTGTCTATCTCCTTACCCATCTTTTCCCTGGGAGCCCTGGTGCAGAAAGAGTTCACTGTCATGAAATCAACACTGAATGTAAGTGCAGTCCGTAACTGTGGGAAAGAGGTTGCTTCTGATAAACCAAGATGCTCATGCATTATCAGATTATCATTAACATGATAATGCATCAGTCAAATGCATTATCAGATCCATTACCGAGACGTGTCCTGGGTAATGACACTTTGATGCATCAGTCAAGGCATGATGGTGTTTTTCCTGGCTGTGCCCAAGTACCTGTCATTTTCCATGAGAAAGATATCCATTCCTTGTGTCTGCGTGGTAGACAGGACAGGGAGGAGGAGGAGAACCAAGCAATTATTTTGGAATTGGCTCCTGTACATAAAGAATCTGTGTTCTCAGAAACGCCTATCCTTTCAGCTCTGGGTGACTTAAGCATCAGTTGACTTGATAGATTTTTTAAGATTCCTTCCAGCATTTTGGTTTTGTGCCCCTAATCTCTAGGGAAAATGTTCCCTGATGCACAGACCTCACTTTTAATTTGATGTGACACCAGTTGGCAAAGTTACGGCTGATGTTGGACACACAGCCTTATGTGCCTTCCAAGATAGTGGTTTTTTTTTTAAAGACCCCAGACCTAAACTCAGCTGTTGGCGTTACAATTGGTTTTAACTCATCTCACCTTCAGTCTATTCAATCGCAGGTAATTTTTAGATGGTGGAAGATCTCTCTGAGGAGTGAGTATCGATCAACAAAACCTGGAGAAACAAAAGAAACTCATGAAGACTTCCTAGAGAAGTCACATCTTCAGGGTAAGGAAGGGCGTGTATTATGTACTTGCTACTGTTAATTTCTCTTTAGTTAGTGACAGAGTTTGTCAGTGAAGTAGCAAACATCTCACCATTTGAAATATTGATATGTAGCTATGTGCTTAACTGGCTATAACAGATATGATAGAATATTGGGTTCTTTAAAAATAGAAAATTGTTAACATATCCTGAAATTTCTTTTGGAAAAAAAATCTCTGAGGGACTTTTCTGACTGTCCAGTGATTAGGACTCCACACTTCCACTGCAAGGGGCATGGATTTGATTTCTGGTTGGGGAACTAAGATTCCACATGCCAGGAAATGTGGCCCCCACAAAAAAATCATTAATAATCTTTTTTTATTGGACTGTGCAGTTTGTGGTGTCTTAGTTCGCCGACCAGGAATCCATCCTGTGCCTGCAGGCCATGTGGATGAAAATGCTGAGTCCTAGCCACTGGACTGCCAGGGAATCCCCACCATTAATAATCTTAAATCATGTAGTAAATATGATTTTTTCCCTAATATT
The DNA here is from genome assembly GCA_006410675.1 of Oreotragus oreotragus. Classification (NCBI taxonomy): domain Eukaryota; kingdom Metazoa; phylum Chordata; class Mammalia; order Artiodactyla; family Bovidae; genus Oreotragus; species Oreotragus oreotragus. The sequence goes on along the minus strand of SJYX01006780.1, from coordinate 138,544 downwards.
TAATTAAAATGGCTTTCCTTTAGTTAAAAATAAGTTAAAAGATTATTCCAAAACATAATCAAATTATCAAGTCCTTAAATTCTTATGCATTTTGGCATTCATTTTAAAATCCCTACCATTTCTTTTAATAGCCAGGTTTTCATGAGAAGCAGTCTTTTTTTTCCCTTTTGCCGTGTCACATGGCTTGCAGGATCTCCATGACCAGGGATGTAACTCAGGCCCTAGGCAGTAGAAGCATGGAGTCCTAAACCCTGGACCTCCAGGGAATTCCCCAAAACCAATCTTAAGTAGCACTTGGACTAAACAGTAGAAATTACCCTTCAATTTCTCCTTTGCTTTTTTTCTTCTCAATGTGAAAATCTCAAACATAAATGTAGACAGAATGTTTATTTAAAAAAAAGCTCAGATGCACCCATAACCCAATTCAACAATACTCAAAACACAAACCTTCTGTTCCCATTGGATTATTTTTAAGTAAACCTCAGATTTTACATCATTTCATCCTAAACTACTTCAGTATTTGTCTCAGAAAGGACTCTCTTTAAACTCTTTAATAATTAGTTCTTAATAATAAAATCTTAAAGCTAGAAGGCATTTTAGAGATTCTCATTTTATTAGGAGTAGGTAGCAAGCAATGTTCGGAGAAGGTAATGGCAAAGCCACTCCAGTACTCTTGCCTAGAAAATCCCATAGATGGAGGAGCCTGGTAAGCTGCAGTCCATGGGGTCGCTATGAGTCAGACGTGCCTGAGTGACTTCACTTTCACACACTGGAGAAGGAAATGGCAACCCACTCCAGTGTTCTTGCCTGGAGAATCCCAGGGACAGGGGAGCCTGGTGGGCTGCCATCTATGGGGTCGCACAGAGTCAGACATGACTGAAGCGACTTAGCAGCAGCAGCAAGCAATGTTAATAATATTAACATCAAGCACTTTCATATACATACTCTCATTTAATTGTTATAATATTCTTGTGAAATAATCTTATTCCTATTTCTCAAATGAGATTCAGAATGGGTATGACTTTCCCAGATCCCATAGTTAACTACTGACATTGCCAGGCCTAAGCACTGAGAGTAGGAAAAAAAAAATCTTATTTTTATTATTTATTTATTTTTATTTATTTATTTGGCTGAGCCTGGTCTTAGTTGTGGCATGTGGTAGCTTTGGTTGCAGCATGCAGGATCTTTTTTTTTTAACTTGTGGTGTACAAACCCTTAGTTGTGGCATGTGGGATCTCAATCCCCCACCAGGAATTGAACTCAGGCCCCCCTGCATTTGGACTGTGAAGTCTTAGCCACTGGACCACGAGAGAAGTCCCCTCAAATCTGATTTTTAAAAGGCACACTCTGGTCTAGTAATTTACTAAGGAGAAATTATCACCAATTAAAGCATATCATCAATCATTTTACTTTAAATAACTTTTATTATTTCCATAGACAATTTTAATAATGATGGAAGACAGCTTTTTATTGTTTTCTCAGAGATTCTAACAAAAAAATAAACTAATGACATATGATCAAAGTCATAGCTTTTTATATACCATCTCCATGACTATTTTGTGCTCATCCATGCAGCTTTAAAAGAGATTTTATTCCATAACTTTGATTGAAAGGAACTGTCAAATAAAAAATGCAAATTTAAAAAAAAGGCACATTCTAGGTGGATGTTTGATGATCAAAATTCTTAAGGATTTTCTCTCTTTTAACATTATATCATGTAAATAGGTTTGGTTGGGTTTTGCTTTCTCAAACAGTTAAACATCTGGATTGATTGTCCTCAGTTTTTTGGTTATGAAATTCATTACTGGCCTGCAAAGAACCATGCTGAAGACTGTCTACTTTTCACTGAACAAAAATAAGTCCATGCATGCCTTACTTATTTAATTGTGGAATAGACAGGTTTCTGCAAAGACAGTTATAAAGTAAACTTCTATAAAACACATTTGGTTTCCGAGTCAGGTTCCATTTTACTTTCTAAGCACAATAGTACCTAATCTGGAGCTGTATGACTAGGGAGTGCTGAGCATCCATCGACATGGGATTTTCTGACAGCTCTCGACAGAAACCTGAAGATGGGGGTTTGGGACAGAGAGATGGGAGGCGATTGTCTTTTTTTTTTTTTTTTTTAGAACTTAGCTGTTTTGTTTTATTTTTATATTATTTATGGCTGCGCTGGGTTTCTGTTGCTGGGCACAGGCTTTCTCTAGTTTTGATGCACGGTCTTCTCCCTGCGGTGGCTTCTCTTGTTTCCGAGCATGGACTATAGGGTGCTTCGGGGCTTCACTAGCTGCAGTGAAGCTGCACAGGCTCAATAGTTGTGACACACGGGTTCAGTTGCCCCGTGGCTTGTGGAGTCTAAATCCACCCAGGGCATGGATCGAACCTTGTACTGGCAGGTGGATTCTTATCCACTGGACCAACAGCAGAGTCTGGCAGGTGATTGTCTTTTGAGTAGAGGTGTGAGGGCCAAACCCTTACCTGTTTCTTGCAGCCCCAGGCGTCTCCAACACCCTTGCCCCCCCTAAAACACCAGAGTAGGGGCAACATCAGCTTCAGGACGACCACTTGTGGATTTCCTGGTCCTGGAAGAGTAAGCAATAAAGCAGGAATTTATGAGTCTGACTGAGGCCTCCTGCTGGCTCCATTCCCTCCTGGAGAGAGGCGAGTTGAGGAGTTCAGTTGAGGAATACACCCAAACAAGCTTTTAAAATTGCAGCCTTGTGAGCTGCAGTCTCATGCCAGGAACAGCACAGAGATAGCAAATTAAATCAGCCTGGCAAGTTCAAAGACGTCTATGTCTCACTTTGTAGACTTCCTATAGCACTGGAATCTTGACGGGGGGGAAGACTCTGAGCCTCACTGCTGTTTCCCCTCCTCCTCCCCCTCGGTTCTTAGGGAATCCCTCAGAACCCCTCAGAAAGCCCTCAGCAGCAGAAGGGTGGGCTGTGGCACGGAGTCGGGTCAGGGGTCAGAGCCAGGTTTGAATCTCTGCTGCCTCTGCCCAGCTGTGTAACCCCCTCTATGAGCCCATTTCCTTCTCAAAGCGTGCTAAGTCGCTTCAGTCGTGTCCGACACTTTGCAACCCCATGGACTGTAGCCCTCCGGGTTTCTCGGTCCATGGGGATTCTCCAGGCAAAAATACTGGAGAGGGTTGCCATTTCCTGCTTCGGGGATCTTCCTGACCTAGGGATCGAACCCGAGTCTCTCGTGTCTCCTGCAGTGGCAGGTGGGTTCTTTACCACCAGTGCCACCCGGGAAGCCCTTTCCTCCTCGTATTAGGGGGTCAAATGCTTGCTCTGTGTGTTCGCTGTGAGCATTTGATGACCTGACATTTGAAAGGTTTTTAGAATGGTACAGATCAGCTCTTTAATCTTTCTTTGCTGTTCTTAGTAAGTACAGGATGTTTGGATTTATTTTACCCACCCCCTCTTCATCACATTCCCAGTTCAGTTCAGTCGCTCAGTCATGTCCGACTCTTTGCGACCCCATGAATCGCAGCACGCCAGGTCTCCCTGTTCATCACCATCTCCCAGAGTTCACTCAGACTCACATCCATGGAGTCGGTGATGCCATCCAGCCATCTCATCCTCTGTCGTCCCCTTCTCCTCCTGCCCCGAATCCCTCCCAGCATCATAGTCTTTTCCAATGAGTCAACTCTTCGCATGAGGTGGCCAAAGTACTGGAGTTTCAGCTTTAGCATCATTCCTTCCAAAGAAATCCCAGGGTTGATCTCCTTCTGAATAGACTGGTTGGATCTCCTTGCAGTCCAAGGGACTCTCAAGAGTCTTCTCCAACACCACAGTTCAAAAGCATCAATTCTTCGGCGCTCAGCCTTCTTCACAGTCCAACTCTCACATCCATACATGACCACAGGAAAAACCATAGCCTTGACTAGACGGACCTTAGTCGGCAAAGTAATGTCTCTGCTTTTGAATATACTATCTAGGTTGGTCATAACTTTTCTTCCAAGGAGTAAGCGTCTTTTAATTTCATGGCTGCAGTCACCATCTGCAGTGATTTTGGAGCCCCCAAGAAATAAAGTCTGACACTGTTTCCACTGTTTCCCCATCTATTTCCCATGAAGTGATGGGACCGGATGCCATGATCTTCGTTTTCTGAATGTTGAGCTTTAAGCCAACTTTTTCGCTTAGATCCCCTCAAAGTTTTTTCTTCCAAAGGTCTTCTCCTGCTAACATCCTAAAGACCAGTGGGAAGTTTCTAGAAATCATGGTCAATGTTGGTGTCAGCCCCGACAGAGGACCAGAACCGTGTTCTCTTGGTTTGGGTGGCGTTTTCTTCTCTGGCTTCCTGGAGCCGCTTGGTCTTGGCCCTCCTCCGGCCCCACTGGCATCTTCCTGATCTCCTTGCTGGGTCCTTCTCATCTCTGCAAATCTAAACATGGGGCCCTGGGTTCAGCTCGTGAGCCTCTTCTCTTGTCAGCTTGTCAGTCTGCGCTTATTCCCTGGGAGGATTGGCTCAGTTTTCTGGTTTTAATTTTCATTTATTTAACTATATCGGGTCTTAGTTGCAGCCCTTGGGATCTCTAGTTAGCTTAGTTGCTCCGTGGCATGTGGGATCCTAGTTCTCCCATCAGGGGTCAAACCTGCATCACCTGCATTGCAGGGTGGATTCTTAAACTGCTGGACCACCAGAGAATCCCTGTGGCTCCAGCTTTAAATGCAGCCCATAAGCAGAAAGTTCCAAATTGGTATCTCAAGTCTGCACCTCTCCCCGTAACTCCACACTCAGACATTTATGTAGGTGCCCCCTTGCTATCTCTACCAAGGGTATCTAGTAGGCGCTCAAAGGTAACATGTCCAAAAATACCTCCTGATCCTCCGCCTGCCAAAATATGGCCCCAGTCCTAAAGTTATCCTTGGTTCTTTTTTTTTCCTCCTTCATGTTTGATCTAATCCATCAACAAAACCAGAATCCGAACAGTGTTCCTCTGTGTGGATACCCTCTCCCTGGGGTCTCTCTGTGTGTCCAAATTTCCTCTTCTTGTAAGAATCCTAGTCAGATCAAGTTAGAGCCCGCCCATGTGACCTACTGGGCTTCCCAGTGGTGCAGTTGATAAATAATCCACCTGCCAATGCAGGAGACATTTCAGTCCCCGGGTCTGGAAGATCCCCTGGAGTAGGACATGGCAACCCACTCCAGTATTCCTGCCTGGAAAATTCCATGGACAGAGGAACCCGATGGGCTATAGTCCATGGTGTTGCAGAGAGGCGGACATGACTGAGCACACACACACACACCTGTTTAAAGGTTCATCTCCCACTAAAGTCACATTCACACCTGTTTCAAGGTTCATCTCCCACTACAGGCATACTCACACCTGTTTAAAGGTTCATCTCCCACTACAGGCATACTCCGAGGTACTGGGGCCTAGGATTTAAATACATGGGTCTGAGGGAGTTTAGGAGGGCACAATTCAGCCCATTACAAGATTGTACTGTAATCTTTATCACAGACTGCATCATTATTAAGTTAATAATTATGGTTATATTGGTCTCCTAATTTCTGGTGTGACAAATCACCACAAATTCAGTGGCTTAAATGATGAAAAATGTATTTTCTTAGGTTTCTGGACTGCTGAAGCATCACTGGGCTAAAATCAGCGTGTTGGTAGGACTGCTTTTGTGGGAGGTTCTGAGGGAGAATTCGTTTCCTTGCCTTTTCCAGGTTTTAGAGCTGCCCATTCCTTAGCTCAAGGTCTCTTCCTTCATCTTCAAAGTCAGCAATCTTTATTAACCTGACACTGCTTCCGGGTTCACATCTCCTTCTCTGACCCTGCACTTCCTGCCTCCCTTGTTTCCTTCTAAGAACGCCTGTGATTCACTGGGCCCTCCCAGTTCATCCAGGGTTATCTCCCTTTGTTGTTCAGGTGCTAAGTCATGTCTGACTCTGCGACCCCATGGACTGCAGCACACCAGGCCTCCCTCTCCTTCACTATCTCCCAGAGTTTCCTCAATCTTTCCCAGCATCAGGGTCTTTTCCAATGAGTTGGTTCTTCACATCAGGTGGACAAAGTATTGGAGCTTCAACTTCAGCATCGGTCCTTCCAGTGAATATTCAGGACCGATCTCCTTTAGGATGGACTGGGTTGATCTCCTTGCAGTCCAAGGGACTCTCAAGAGTCTTCTTCAACACCACAGCATCAATTCTTTGGCATTCAGCCTTCTTTACGGTCCAACTCTCACATCCATACATCACTACTGGAAAAACCATAGCTTTGATCATATGGACCCTTGCCAGCAAAAGGATGTCTCTGCTCTTTAATATGCTATCTGGGTTTGTCATAGCTTTTCTTCCAAGAAGCAAACATTTTTTAATTTCATGGCTGTCTTCTTTTATCAAGATCATAATCACATCTCTAAAATTCCTTTTGCCATGTAAAGCCACAAGTTCTGGAGATTAGGATATAGGACATCTGAAGGAGGGGAAGGGTGGTAACATGATTCTGCCTGTGTGCATACTAAGTCACTCTTGTCAACCCCATGGACTGTAGCTCGCCAGGCTCTTCTGTCCTTGAGATTCTCCAGGCAAGAATACTGGAATGGGTTGCCATGCCCTCCTCCAGGTGATCTTCCTGACCCAGGGACTGAACCCTGGTCTCTTAAGTCTCCTGCATTGACAGGTGGGTTCCTTACCACTAGCGCCACCTGGGAAGCCTGTTATTCTGCCTACCATAATGATATGTGTCACAGCAACCTAAATTGTAAAATCGAAAACTTTGCTGATTTTTTTCCCCAAATTTGTATTTTTTTTGAAGTATCCTTTTATTACGCACATATGCTAGGTGCTGTTGCCTTTATTGTTAGCATTATTTAAAAGTTTTAATGTTTAATTAAATTAAATTTTATTTTCTGGCCTTACTGGGTCCTTGTTGTGTTCCGCCTCAGAAGTTGCCACACACAGGCTTAGCTGCCCAGTGGTATGTGGGTTCTTAGTTCCTCTTCCAGGGATTGAAGTCATGTTCCCTGCCTTGGAAGGCAGATTCTTTACCGCTGGAACACCAGGGAAGTCCCCTGTCTTGTATATTTAAAAGACAAAAATTATATATTTTTTATTTTAAAAGTCAACCATACACTTTAAAGTATAGAGAACTGTTAGCATGGCAGTTAAGAGTGTTGCTTAACATGGACTCCCTCTGTTCAAATTCTGGCTCCAAATTCACTAGATATATAACCCTGGGCAAATCTCTTTGTATCTGTTTCCAGAAATATAATAGCATCTACCTCATAGTGTCCTTATGAAGTTTAGTTGAGTGAAGTGCTTAGAATTTGCCTAGCATATGAGAAGAACTCAGTAAATTCTAGCTATTACAGGTTTCTAAAATTGTTAAAGTGAAAATTCCTCTCTTCCTCCAAGTTCCATTTCCCAGGGATAACTACTATAATAGCTTTATTTACATTTGAATTCTTTCTGCTTTGGATTTTGTGTGTATTTGTTTACAAAAATAGAGTTTGTACTCCATAAATTTGTTTTTGTACTTAATGTATTGTGAACATTTTCCTGTTAGCATACATAAAGATGTACCTTGGTCTTTCCTAAGACTCGTGTTCCAGTGTACAAATACACAATCTTCAATTAGTGGGCATTTTCAAAAGCCTTTAGGTACATTCTGGGACATATGTATTTTTGCTCAGTTATGTGAGAATGTCACTAACCTAGATTCTTAGTCATGGAATTACTCAGTCCAAAGATATTTACACTGATAGGTATAGAATATTTTATTTGAGAAGTGAACTCTTGAAAACCTTGTGTGAATCAAAGTTAACTTGACAAAGATGATATTTCTGTTAACCAGCTTGTGTAGCACTGTCAAGGAGGTAGCACAAATGCCCCCTGCAACTCATTTGACCTCATAATTATGCCAACTTTACAATTATGCTATTTTTGAAAGAATTTTAAGTTGAGTAGTTTACATTATTTCAGAATTTATTTATGAAATGAGACAGCATTAATATTTTGATATCACCATATTTTAGTTTTCAGTAATTAATGCCTTACATAAGATGCCAGTCTCAGCTATACTCACAAATTGCTTTCCCAGAAAGTGTGTATTAAATATTAAAGTACTGAATATTAATATGTCCATCCAACAGAATATAGGAATTTTCTTATACTTTTGCCATTATTAATTAAATATTGTTACTCTTTTTAATCTGTCCCAGTCTGATGGTAAAAATAGTATGTTTAATTAGCATTTTCCTGATAACTAGTAAAAATCCCATCATATTTAATTTCCATTTACATTCTTTCTGTAATTTGCCTGTTTATACTCTTTGCCCATTTGTCTATGAAGTTGGATTTTTTTCCCACCCCTGAGGACTCTAAAAATCTGAGGAAATAGCTATAGATTTTTTTTTCTTGCTAAGCTAAATAAATAGGAACAACCAGAAAATTAGCTATCAGAAATACTTTTAAAAATTTGGTTTAGCGCAAAGGTGTGCCCACATAACCTCAGTTGAAAGTGCTGATTCATGCATGGGTTGAGGTTGAGTCCCACCTAAAAATAGATTGTTTTCCAATTTATCTCCAGTTTTAAGTTGGTTGGTTAGATCTTTAGTGAATTATAAGTTGTGGTTAGGTATTTAGGCCAATCCACAGAAATCCCTGTGATAAAACCAAGTGACCTCAACAACCATGTTTTCTGAACCAAATGGCAAGGTTTTTTTTTTAAATTATTATTTCTGCTATTGCATGTGAAAGGAAATGTGGGAGACAGGGTTTAGATGTCAAAGTGTTGAAATTCTTCAAATATTTAGATGATTTATGGGGAGAGTGGGACAATGATTGAAATGGGAACTATAAAGGAAAATGATAACACTAACAAAAACTAATATCCTAAAATATTGGCCTGAGTTCTAGATCCTAGAAATATTGGTTTACCTTGAATCTGAAAGTGGAAAAGAACATAGTCTTTACTTTCTTCTCAAAGCTGGGCCAGCCCCATTCCATGGGTCCCTGATCCCTTATCTCTAGGTCCTTTCTTGAGGCCCATGTCTCCACCTCTGACCTGGGACTTCATTCTCTTGTGCTTAGCTACCACCTCTTACTCCATTCTTCTTCTCTCTGTCTTCCCTAACAAGCTGCTCCTTGTCTTCAGTCTGAATCTCTAGAATTTCTGCAGAACTGGGACCGGGTTCCTTGTGTGAAGAGGGAGGCAGAAGGGAGCAAGAGATAGAAGCATGGGAGCCTGGCTCTGGGCTATAGAGCAGGGGAGACAGATCTAAGTAAAGCTCTCTTATTTTACCACTTTATATTATCTAACTTTCGGGTTATTTAAAAAAACACAAATAAAATGCATGTAGTAAAACAAAAGATACATCAGTTTTAAAGGTGTAGGATAAAAATAAGTTCTCTTCTGGCCCCAAGTTCTCAGTTCCCATGACAACCATCACTAACAGTTTCATATATACCCTTCAAGAAATACTCTATCCATATATACAAAATATGTTAACAAAAAAGAAGAATCTTGTACATTATGTTCTATATCTTTCCCTTTAAAAGTTTTAAAATTCAGAAAAATCTTAAAGCTACAAAAAAGAACAGAAGATAATATTTTAGATACCCAACACCACTAACAAAAGATTTTAAAATTTGTCACATTTACCTCTTTTTATTCAGTTTATCAAATATGTTGGCGTAAGAGCCGACTCACTGGAAAAGGCCCTGCTGCTGGGAAAGACTGAGGGCAGAAGGAGAAAAGGGCGACAGAGGATAAGCTGGTTGGATGGCATTACCAACTCAATGGGGACGAGTTTGAGCAAACTCTGGGAGATAGTGAAGGACAGGGAAGCCTGGTGTGCTGAAGTTCATGGGATTACAAAGAGTCGGACACGACTTATCAAGTGGACAAAGTTACTTGTACATCCTCTTCTTTCCAGTGTCTGGAGCATATGTAGTGCTGTTCTCTTTTTCATTTCTTGATAGTAGTAATTTGTACTTTCTCTCTTTTTTCTTGATCAACCTTGGCATCAGTTTATTCATTTTATTTATTTTTTCAAAGACCTAACTTTTATCTCCATTGATTTTCTCTATTGTTTTTTACTTTTATTGTTGATTTCTGTTCTTTCTTTTTTTATTTCCTTCCTCCTACTTTTCTTAGGTCTGATTTGTTATTCTCTTCCTAGCTGCTTGAGATGAAAGCTTAAATTATTGTTTTCAGCCATTTCTCCTCTAAATTTTCCTTAAGTGCTGCTGTAGCTGCATTAGGAAAGTTTTGATATATTGCATCTTTATTCTCATTCATTGTAAAATATTTTCTAAGTTTCATTTTGATTTCTTCTTTGACCCACAGATTATTTAGAAACATCTTAAGTTCCAGATAGTTAGGAATTTTTTGATTACATTTTTTTCTTGATTTCTAGCTTAATTGCATATGATCCAAAAATATACTCTGAATGGCTTTAATTTTTTTGAATTGTTTTAATTTTGTGTTATCCTTTCTTAGGGCCCTAAGAATCTTCTCTTTATTATCCCAGTTTTAATACAAATGCTGTTGAAGTGAGATTCATATTTACTTAATGTCTTTCAAAAACGTTTAAAATTTTACACATATAGTCAAATTTCTGCTCCTCACCCATTTTTGCTCTGTTCCCTTCTACTAACTGTTCTGAAATTGGTATCATTTCCAAGCATGCTTTATTATACATAGTCACAAATACATAAATAATACATACTACCTTTGTAAGTTTAAATTTTTACATAAGTGGTATACTATATTTTCAACTTTATCATTGAATACTTTTTGAGATTTATCCTGTTGACAAATATCTCTCTCTCTCTCAAGTTCATTCATTTCAATGGCTTATGGTATTTTATATTATAAACCACAGTTCACTCAATCATCTCCCCTACTGAGGATAGTTAGGTGGTTTCCACTTCTTTGCAACAATAAATCTTCATTTATCCTAGCACAATGTGTAAACATTTCTCTAAGTCTAGCACATTGTGATGTGTTCGTTGAGTTGTAAAATATGTGCCTCTTCAACTTTATTAGGTATTGATAGTCTGCTCTCCAAATAAGTTAAATCATTTTAAATGGTTTAAATATATTTCCATTGGCATTTTATGAGAGAGATGCTATTTCCCCACATTCTCACTAACATTCAGTGTAATCAGAGATACATGTTAATTTTGCCAAGCTAGGTGTGCAAATTCCCTGATTAGTTATGATATTGACTATCCCTTCTTATATTTATTGACCAATTTCCTTCTGAGAGCTGCTAATTCATCTCCTTTGTCTATTTTTTCTGTCTGGTGGTTTGCCTTCTTTGCATTCACTGTAGAAACTTTTTCGTGTATATTTTGAATACCAATTCTTTGGTTTGGCTATATGTGCTACAGATATTTCACCAACTCTTTGGTTTATCTTTTCACCTTGTTTATGAGTTTTACCCATAAAGAAGTTTATGGTTTTAATGGAGTTCAAATTTGTCAGTCTTTTAATATATGACTTGTACTTTTGTGTTTTGTTTAAGAAATCTTTTTCTACCTTGATTTCATAAGAATATACTCCTGTGTTTAATTATAAATATTTTGTGACTTGTTTCTCATATTTGGTCCTTAAGTTATTTCAAGTTTGCTTTTGGTTATGATGATATGAAATATTATTATTTTTCTGCATGGCCTGTCAATATGGCCAGCACCATTTATAGGACAGCTTATTATCCCACATTGTTCTGTAATCCCATCCTTACATGTTGCAAGTTCCAGTGTACATCTGCCATTTCCAGGGATATTTCATTCTGTTGGTCAATTATTCATCTTACACCAACTGCACTGCTCTCATTGCAATTTTTATAGTAAGTTCTCTTACCTGTGGAGATGAATTCATCTGCCTCCCCCTTCTATTCTTTTTTTTAAAAATTAATCAATGTATTTATTTTTAATTTTTTGGTTGTACTGAGCCTTTATCATCGCAAGTGGGCTTTCTCTAGTTGCGGCAAGCGGAGGCTTTGCTTCATTGCCGTTCGTGCGCTTTTCATTGCGGAGGCCTCTCTTTGTGGACCACGGGCTCTAGGTGCCTCGGCTTCAGTAGCTGGAGCACGTCAGCTCAGTCTCTGTGGCTCGAGGGCTCTCAAGCACCGGCTCAGCAGTTGTGGCACAGGCTTAGTTGCCCTGGGGCGTACGGGATCTTCCTGGATCGGGAACGAAACCAGTGTCCCCTGCGTTGGCAGGCAGACTCCCATCCACGGAGCCTTCAGAGATGTCCCAGTCTTTTTCAAATTAATTAATTAATTAATTTTTGGCTGCGCTGGGTCTTCTTTATTGTGCAGGCTTTCTCTAGTTGCAGCAAGAAGGGGCTGCCCTCTAGTTACGGTGCATGGTCTTCTCATTGTGATGACCTCTCTTGTGGAGCACGGCTCTAGGGCATGTGGTCAGCAGCAGTTGCAGTGCGTGGGCTCAGTAGTTGCAGCTCCAAGACTCGAGAGCGAAAGCTCAGTAGTTGTGGTGCATGGGCTTCCTGGATCTTCCCGGACCAGGGCTCAAACCAATGTCTCCTGCATTGTCAGGCAGATCTTTTACCACTGAGCCAGCAGGGAAGCCCCTCATTCTATTCTTTACATGGGCTGTGCTTGACTTTTTATTCTGCCTCTGAGCTTTAAGATCAGCTGGTAAATCTATGCAGAGCTCCCTGCTGAAATTCTAATTGGATTTGGATTGACTTTCTAGGTTTTTGACAGAACTGTGATCCTTTGGTCTTCCCAACATGAGCGTGGTATTTCTCTCCATTTAGTTAGATTTAATATTTTCTTCATTGTGGTCTTATACATCTTTTGCTCAAATTCTTCCCAATCATCTTAAAATTTTTTATAGTTAAGAATAGAATCTTTAAAAAAAAAGTTTAAGAAATTCTGTTTTGAGTTTTGACTATAGAAAACACGCATGTGCTTTCAAAAATTGTAGAACAATGTACATTCACAAGTTTGCAAAACTTTCTGCCACTACATACCAAGGATTCCCTTTCCTCCAGCTCTTTCCTTCCTTTTCTCCAGTTTTCTTTCTTTTTTTTTTTTAATAATATTTTCCTCACTTTTCTTTAAACCTACCCTGTAAAGCCTCCTCAGAGTCTGTCACACTTCTATTTACTTAGTATAATATTCGGGCTTCCCTGGTGGCTCAGACAGTAAAGAATCCGCCTGCTATGTGGGAGACCTAGGTTTGATCCCTCGGTTGGAAAGATCCCCTGGAGGAGGCTGTGGCAACCCATTCCAGTATTCTTGCCTGGAGAATCCCCATGGACAGGGGAGCCTGGCGGGCTACAGCCCATGGGGTTGCAAAGAGTCAGACACGACTGACTGACTGAGCACAGTATCATATTTACTGAAGGTTTTTCAGATTTTAACTAACACTCTCCTCAGTTCAGTTCAGTCGATCAGTCGTGTCTGACTCTTTGAGACCTGATGGACCGCAGCACACCAAGCCTCCCTGTCCATCACCAACTCCTGGAGTTTACCCAAATTCACGTCCGTTGAGTCGGTGATGCCATCCAACCATCTCATCCTCTGTTGTCCCCTTCTCCTCCTGCCCTCAATCTTTCCCAGCATCAGGGTCTTTTCAAATGAGTCAGCTCTTCTCATCAGCTGGCCAAAGTATTAGTGTTTCAACTTCAACATCAGTCCTTCCAATGGACACTCACAACTGATCTCCTTCAGAATGGACTGGTTGGATCTCCTTGCAGTCCAAGGGACTCTTAGAGTCTTCTCCAACACCACAGTTCAAAAGCATCAATTCTTTGGTACTCAGCTTTCTTTATAGTCCAACTCTCACATCCATGCATGACTACTGGAAAAACCATGGTTTTGACTAGTCAGACCTTAGTTGGCAAAGTAATGTCTCTGCTTTTTAATGTACTGTCTAGGTTGGTCACAGCTCTTCTTCCAAGGAGCAAGCATCTTTTAATTTCATGGCTGCAGTCACCATCTGCAGTGATTTTGGAGCCCCCCGGAAAATAAAGTCAGCCATTGTTTCCACTGTTTCCCCATCTATTTGCCATGAAGTGCTGGGACTGGATACCATAATCTTAGTTTTCTGAATATTGAGTTTTAGGCCAACTTTTTCACTCTCCTCTTTCACTTGTGCTTCATCTAGCCCAGCGTTTCTCATGATGTACTCTGCATATAAATTAAATAAGCAGGGTGACAATATACAACCTTGATGTACTCCTTTTCCTATTTGGAACCAATCTGTTGTTCCATGTCCAGTTCTAACTGTTGCTTCCTGACCTGCATACAGGTTTCTCAAGAGGCAGGTCAGTTCAGTTCAGTTCAGTCACTCAGTCGTGTCCGACTCTTTGTGACCCCATGAATCACAGCACACCAGGCCTCCCTGTTCATCACCAACTCCCAGAGTTCACTCAGACTCACGTCCATCAAGTCCGTGATG
>SJYX01006780.1:103836-119089 GCA_006410675.1 Oreotragus oreotragus | reverse complement strand
ACCCTATCTTATAGCTTTTATAACTTTAACTTAAAAGACTTATTGGTAGAGACTTTCTTTTTTAAAAAGTGCTTATTTATTATCTTGACTGTGTTGGGTCTTAGTGGAGGCACACGGGATCTTTGTTGCAGTGTGCAGTCTTCTCTCTAGTTGAGGCTTGTGGACCTAGTTGCCCCACAGCACGTGGGTGGGATCTTAGTTCCCTGACCAGGGATTGAACCCACAGACCTTGCATTGGAGGGAGGATTCCTAACCACTGGATAACCAGGGAAGTCCTGGTAGAGACTTTCTAAAGTACATCTGAACGTGTACTCTGAGCATGCTTTCCTGGCATTTTAAAATGTTCAACTATCTCCAATTATTTTAAAGAAATGTATTATACTAAAGGTTTTTTTTTTTTTTTTTAACCGATAAGTAAGTGCCTCTTTTTCCTTCTTATTCTGCTGGTGAGCCTGGGGTTCTTCACAAAAGTACCCTGTGAGGATGAGTTTTTGAGGGGTTATTTTCCTCCCACGAAAAACCTTGGACTTTAAGAAGGGCTTTGAATTAGAAGCACTTGGCAATTTAGAAGCAGCTAAAACCCTTAATGCCTCTAGAAAGCTGGACTGACCAGTTTTGGAGAGAAATCTTATATGGCTGGCTCTTCCAGGTTACCACAATCAGAGCTTTTACATAAACATAGCCCTCACCTTACATTCATTTTGAAATTGGAGAGCCATCAGCTTCTAGGATCACCAGTCTGCCTGCTTATGCAAGGAGCCCGGTATTCTTGACAGCTTCATCCCACTTGCCCTGGAAGGAATGTTCCATGTTGGGAAGGAAGTGTCCCCAAATCTTGGACACTTAGTTCCCTGTAGGGAATCCATTCTGTCTGTTCTGAGAGAAGTTCTCTAGAAAGGCCAGACATAGTGGAGCTTTTGGAGGCAAAAGTGAAAAATGAGCTTCAAGAAACAAAGTCCCCAGCGCTGGAACCGCTGTGATCCACATGCATAAAGTCCTCTGTTGTAACTCCATTTTTCTTTCTCATAAAAGGGCGGTAGCCTTCTTCCCTTCTTTCTTCCTCCCATCCATTCGTTCTAGATTATGAAAAAAATTACATTGGTGATACGGAGTTTATGATAAAAAAAAAAGATTGCAAAATACAGATAAGCAAAAGGAAGAAAAAAAAAAATCACCCCCTGGATTTAACCACTCATAATTCACAATTTCAAGAGAATGAAAGAAGGTGAAGAAGGAAGTTTGGTAGAGAAACAATGTATAACAAGAAGAGAACAAAAATCGGTCCACATTAAGGGCTATTAAAGTGTTTCACACCAATCTGGGGGCGGAGGGGTAGAAAAAAATGACACGGACCAGCGTTCTGCCTAGTCTCGGCGACTGGGAGGATGAAGATGGGGATGACATGAAGACTAGTTAAGTCAGTTGTCTGGACTGGAATTTGGTTCATTTCATCACTGTGTTCAGCACTGAGTATGCCTAAAGATTTTGATCTCAGGGCAAAGGCAGCTGTTGGGAACAAATACTTCGTAAATACATGCCACTGGTCCCAGAGACAGCCTGGTGAAAGTAGGAATGACTCAGCAAATCTAACATGGCTCTCAAGGGCAAAATGCCTCAAAGCTTGTCTTACTGATAATGATCATAGTTTTTATGTGACTGCACATGATAACCATGTTGTTTTGTTGTTTTTTTTTGAATTACAGTTCAAATTGCCTTAATATTTGGTTCAAAAATATTAGACTATGTCTTCAATTTATGTGAAGGTAAATTTGACTTCCTTGAACGCCTCTCAGACAGTTTGCTGCTGAATATCATTTCTTATCTGGATCTTGAAGACATTGCCAGGCTTTCTCAAACATCACGCAGATTTGCAAAGGTAACAGATTATTTTGTGTCTCTGTAGAATTGTCCTTGTGCTTCCTCAAAATTGTTTAATTTTGTTTCAGGTTTTCTTATTGTTAATTATAGAAGTGGTTTGTTATTCATATTTATTTCAGTAAGCATTTAGCGTTTATTGAATTCTTTTTTATGACAGATACTGTCCTAGGCACAGAAGCAACAGAGGTGAAAAGACATTATTCTTGCACTTAAGAAAGGTACAGTCTAATAGAAAGCCGTACTAGTACAAATCATTACAATGTGGTGTTAGCAATTCAACAAGGGAAGTGTGAAAAGGTACAAAGTAATTTCCTCTGCCTGGCTTCACAGAAATGGGTTGCTTTATCTGGGTTTTGAGGGGAAAATAGGAGTTTGTCATGTGGTCTGGCCAGCTAGGGACATTCCAGGTCAGAGAGGCATTCCAAGTCCAGGCAAGAACTGGGCAGAGGCATGGTGGCATAAGAGAAGAAAGCAAGTAGTCATTACTCCCCATCCACCTCCATTTCTTCCAATTAAAGCCCTTTTCTGAATTACCTGTCTTCCACTATGGGTGATTCTCAGGCACTGTTCATTGTAGTGCCTGTTTTTTGCCCCATGCCCCAAGCTCGTCAAAGCTCTCTTACTAACTCTGGATCCTCAGCAGAAGGACACAAGAATGGAAAACACAGTGGTAATTTCAACCAACATAAGGACCTTGATGCACCTATTATTAGTTCCTTTCCCTAGATCCTGGTTCCTGCCCTTTCAGCCATTCATTCTAGAGTGCTGCTGTGTACTAAACACACACATACTGCTGCTGCTGCTAAGTCACTTCAGTCGTGTCCGACTCTGTGTGACCCCATAGACGGCAGCCCACCAGGCTCCCCCATCCCTGGGATTCTCCAGGCAAGAATACTGGAGTGGGTTGCCATTTCCTTCTCCACACACATACTATCCTTCCATTATGGGGCTTCCCTGGTGGCTCAGTGGTAAAGAATCTGCCTACAATGCAGGAGCCACAGGAGACGTAGGTTCAGTTCCTGGGTTGGGAAGATCCCCTGGAGGAAGGCATGGAAACCCACCTCCAGTATCCTTGCCTGGAGAATCCCATGGACCGAGGAGCCTGGCAGACAACAGTACATGGGGCTGCAAAGAGTCAGACATGACTGAAATGATTTAGTATGCTTTTGGGCTTAAGTTGGACTTCCGTCAGAGCTCAGTTGGTAAAGAATCCACCTGCAATGCAGCAGACCTGGGTTCAATTCCTGGGTTGGGAAGATCCTCTAGAGAAGGGATAGGCTACCCACTCCAGTACTCTTGGGCTTCTCTTGTGGCTCAGCTGGTAAAGAATCCGCCTGCAATGTGGGAGACCTGGGTTCGATCCCTGGGTAGGGAAGATCCCCCNTTCAATTCCTGGGTTGGGAAGATCCTCTAGAGAAGGGATAGGCTACCCACTCCAGTACTCTTGGGCTTCTCTTGTGGCTCAGCTGGTAAAGAATCCGCCTGCAATGTGGGAGACCTGGGTTCGATCCCTGGGTAGGGAAGATCCCCCGGAGAAGGGAAAGGTTACCCACTCCAGTATTCTGGCCTGGAGAATTCCATGGATTATATAGTCCATGGGGTCTCAAAGAGTCAGACACAACTGAGTGACTTTCATCATCATCATCATGGGCTTAAGTTAATCAGAATTGGAGTCTGTTGTTTGCAGCTGAAGAACCCTAACTCAGTATTTAGCTGTATTGTACCAGGGCAATGTCCATTCACAAGAGAGTGTGCAATATCTCCCAAGGTGATTCAAATCATAATCTTCTTATTTAAAAAGTCAACATTTTTTCCATAGTTATACAGTACAATTTCTTCATTTTTATATATTAATTTTAAGTTATACAGTCTGTATTACTTAGTATACCCCTTTTTAGTACAAAAACATATATACTTGATTTCCCCCCCACCATAAAAATGGAGGACCAGAAACAAGTATTATGAATAATCATCATACCGTATATATTTTTTTCCACTTAAAAAAGGTATTAAAGTTAAGAGTTTTGAACTTGTTGCTGCTAGGAAGCTGATTATTCATATTTTTAAAGGAAGGAAGATTCTTGTTTGTTTGCTGTTTGGTTTTTTGTTTTTTAATTGATACGTAATTGACTTAGAACACTGTTAGCTCCAGGTGCATAGCGTGGTGACTTGCTATTTCTATACATCACAAGATGATCGCCACTGAAGGAGAGTTTTAAGTGAATAAAATATAGGAGGGGGAATGTATGCCAAGCTTCTCCCAGGGCCTGGGTCTGTCCTGAGAGTCCATGGAAGGATTTGATAGAAAATCACAGCAGCTGCAGTAGCTCGAGGAATCGATTCCTTCCATGGAGCGGCTGGCTTTCCTCCGGGTTTTGCTCATTTCCACTTGCTAGTCCTTTCCCTCTCAATGTCCTGCCATTATTTCAGTGCAATCTTGATAATAGCCTCCATAATTTACCCAGAGCTCTAAAGTAGGGCTTTTCTAGGTTGCTGACTTCAGCCCTCAGAATCCTTGTGGAGCAGAATTATTCCAAGATGGAACATGATCCAAGGCTGCTGCTTTTTTTATCTTTCTGTGTAACATTAACCTTTCATTTCTGTTGTTAATCTGAATATTGTGGTCATTTGCCTATTTTCCCCTTCATGTATAAACTACTTTCGTTTTTGTTTTTGTCCCATCAGTTATTACATTATTTTATTAAGAAGTCTTTTGTTTCAAACTTTGGGGGCATTTTTTAGTCATGGAATTGATTTATTATCCATGAACATTTCCTGAGCACTGACGACATAGGAAAAACGCTTCTATACATCTCAGGCAGCCACCTGAGTCCATCAGTCCCTGACCCCGAGGAGCTCATCATCCTGAACTAGGGGCAGGTTTATTGGCAAAATATTCATGTCCCTGTCCCACCCTTTCCTGTGGTCCCAGGGAGGGAGGTCTCCTTCTTCTTCCAGGTCAGTGCCACCTGCCATCTGGTGCCAAGGTCTAGCAGGAGGGATTTCAGGTTGTCACTTATCTGCTTTTTCTTTTTTTTGAAAAAAAAAAAAATAATAATAATAATTTTCTTTCTTTCCTTTGACTATGCTGGGTCTTCGTTCTGCCCTCGGACTGTTTTCTCTAGCTGCAGTGAGCGGGGGCTACTCTCTAGTTGAGCTGGGAGGGCTTCTCTTATTGCGGAGTGAGGCCGCTAGGGCGCACGGGCTTCAGTAGGTGTGGAGTGTGGACTCAGCAGTTGCGGCTCCCAGACTGGGGCACAGGCTCAATAGTTGTGGCCCACGGGCTGAGTTGCTCTGCGCAGGTAGGATCTTCCCAAATCAGGGATGGAACCCATGTCTCCTTCATCGGCAGGCAGATCCTTGACTACTGAGCCACCAGGGAAGCCCTTTTTTCCTCTGTGTACTTGTTGTTACGTATATTTTTGCTTTTTATTTATAAAAATTTTAGATTTATAAAAGTGCCATAAAGATAATGCAAAAGGTTTGAATATGCCCTTCACCCAGCTTCCCCTAACCTGGGACATTTATCAAAACTCGGCAGTTAATGTTGCTACAATACTACTAACGAAACCACAAACTTGATTTAAATTTCATCACTTTTTCCACCAACGTCCTTTCAGTATTTCACAATCCAATCTGGGATACTACGTTACATTTAGTTCTTATTTCTAAATCTTTCAATTGTTTTTTCCTCTCAGTATATTGATTTTTCTCAAATCAGTCTAAATAATAATAATAATTTTCTTTCTTTCCTTTGACTATGCTGGGTCTTCGTTCTGCCCTCGGACTGTTTTCTCTAGCTGCAGTGAGCGGGGGCTACTCTCTAGTTGAGCTGGGAGGGCTTCTCTTATTGCGGAGTGAGGCCGCTAGGGCGCACGGGCTTCAGTAGGTGTGGAGTGTGGACTCAGCAGTTGCGGCTCCCAGACTGGGGCACAGGCTCAATAGTTGTGGCCCACGGGCTGAGTTGCTCTGCGCAGGTAGGATCTTCCCAAATCAGGGATGGAACCCATGTCTCCTTCATCGGCAGGCAGATCCTTGACTACTGAGCCACCAGGGAAGCCCTTTTTTCCTCTGTGTACTTGTTGTTACGTATATTTTTGCTTTTTATTTATAAAAATTTTAGATTTATAAAAGTGTCATAAAGATAATGCAAAAGGTTTGAATATGCCCTTCACCCAGCTTCCCCTAACCTGGGACATTTATCAAAACTCGGCAGTTAATGTTGCTACAATACTACTAACGAAACCACAAACTTGATTTAAATTTCATCACTTTTTCCACCAACGTCCTTTCAGTATTTCACAATCCAATCTGGGATACTACGTTACATTTAGTTCTTATTTCTAAATCTTTCAATTGTTTTTTCCTCTCAGTATATTGATTTTTCTCAAATCAGTCTTATCCTTCATAAAACAAAAACTCTTGACTATATTCTTATTAAAAAAATTTTTGGCCTCCAACACTGCACAGCATATGGAACTTCTGCAACCCCGGACTGAATTTATATGCCTTGATCCCTGGGTTGGTAAGATCCCCTGGAGGAGGAAATAGCAACCCACTCCAGTATTCTTGCCTGGAGAATCGCATGGACAGAGAGAAGCCTGGTGGGCTACAGTCCACGGGGTCGCACAGAGTCGGACACGACTGAAGCAACTCAGCACGCACAAAGTGGAAGTGCAGATTCCCAGCCACCAACCACTAGACCACATGGGAAGTCCTCTTGGCTCTCTTCTTACTCAATCTCTTTCCTTCCCTGTTTGGGAAAAAAAAAGGATTTACATGTCGGTTCACACTCAGCAAACCAGCATCATTCAGCGGACTGAGATTTTATAATCCCTGAGAAAATGGGAACAGTAAGGGTGTGTCCTAGTGACATAGTGTAAATAATCCGCCTTCCAATGCAGAAGATGCAAGGGATGTGAATTTGATCCCTGGATCGGGAAGATCCCCTAGAGGAAAAATGGCAACCCACTGCAGTATTCTTGTCTGGGAAATACCATGAACAGGGGAGTCTGGAGGGGCCAGTCTATAGGGTTGCAAAGAGTCAGACATGACTGACTGCACGCACACACACACACGTGCACACACAGGTGATAATATAAATTTGTTTCATATGAATGACCATTCTTTAACAGAGGTCAGCTTTTCCTACTGGGGGAAGATTTAAAATATCCCTTCATTTATAAAACAATGGTATTAAAACATGATAATTTTAGCAAATTACCCTTACTTGGCGAATTACAAAGTGAGCAGTCTTCTTTTGGTTCTTAATTGTTGTTTTGTTTGATTTCTAAAAATTTCACTGATCTTATCCAGAATTCTGGGAATCCCTGGTCTTCTGTCTGCCTACCCCTCCTCTCTCATCTCCCCTCTGTCCACGCCTCCTAATATCTCTGGCCTCATTCACAGTAACTTCTCAGTTGTCACATCCAAAGGATGAGGCCTCCCACTCCCTGACCCATCCCCGCTTCCAGGATTCTCTGGTGGGTTTCTTCCTGGTGGCTTGCTCGCTGATTCATTGGCTAAACCTTTCGTGCGGGCTGAAGGTGGCTTTCTAAGATACACACTGGTCATGTCACTGCCCTGCTCAGTGACCCTTAGCGATGTCCCATCATTTTCAGAATGAGACCCACAGTCTTGGCGGGCACTTCAAGCCGCTGTGTCCCAGCCCCGGTCCCCGCCCACAGCCCCAGCAAGGCGGACCGCGCTCTGTCCCGTGTGCTCAGCTCTCTGCGCCCCTAGGCCTTTCTTCAGCTCGAACGGTAAAGAACCTGTCTGCAAAGCAGGAGACCCAGGTTCAGTCCCTGGGCCGGGAAGATCCCCTGGAGAAGGGAATGCCAGCTCACTCCAGTATTCTTGCCTGGAGAATCCCATGGACAGAGGAGCCTGGTGGGCTACAGTCCATATGAGTTGCAGAGTCCATGACTGAGCGACTAACACTTTCTTTTGGAGGAATGTCCTCCCTTCTGACACACCACTCTTAACTCCTGAATGCCCCCTCCTTTGTTTGGGTTTTGTGTTATGTCAATTTTGTTTTATTTTTGAAAAAGAAAATTGATTTGCGTTACAATAACCAGGTTGACAATTGAAAAAAAATTATGTCTTTTAATGTGTAGTAAAAAGTAATTTTCCCTCCCATTCTTGATCCTCATTCCTCTAATTCTCATCTCCAGCAACAATCATATTACCAGTGTCTTGTATGTCCTTCCAGAGAGAGTCTAAGCACATGTAAGTATGTGTGTGTGTGTGTGTGTGTGTGTGTGTGTGAGATGTGTGAGCATATAAACATATATATACACACTCTTTTAAAAAGCATAAAAGCATATGGTAGCACTTTATATATTGTTCTCTGTCAGTGTTTTTATCTAAAACATATTTTAAATACTCTCATGTCTACATATAAATCTTCAATTTAGAAAAGTGATTTAAGTTATTATTATATGGACAAATTGTAATTTTTAAAACTAGATCCCTAATGATAGACATTCAAGTGGTTTTCCCTCTACTATTTATAAATAACTCCCCAGACTATGGCCAGACCAGATTCTGCAAAACTAAGTTTGCCTTGGAAGCATAAAGACACGTGAGAAACACAGAGGGTGTGGGGACTCTGGTGGGTGGGAGTCCGAGCCTGGGAGAGCCCGTGGTGCTAGCCCACAGCCAAGTCTGTAAATTTCCACTTATCACACTTAGTGCCACCAGTGATCAGGGCCATCTGGCTGCCTGGCCTTACTCTGATTTCATGTTGACCAAGCCATGGAGCCTCCAGGGGTGAGCATCTGAAGGTCTGGTGAGCTGGAAGGTTGTATTTCTCTGGGTAAACCAACATAGAGGCATCCTCTTTATTGTTGCTGTTTAGTCCCTCTGTGTCCTGTGTGCTAAGGCGCTTCAGTCATGTCTGACTCTTTGTGACCCTGTGGACTGTAGCCTGCCAGGCTCCTCTGTCCATGGGATTCTCCAGGCAAGAATACTGGAGTGGGTTGCCATTTCCTCCTCCAGGGGATCCTCCTGACCCAGGAATCGAGCCTGCATCTCCTGCATTGTTAGGTGGATTCTTAACCATCTGAGCCACCAGGGAAGCCCCTTCTCTTTATTGGAACTTGGCTCAGATGAGCACACCCTTGAAAGGTCGATCCTGTGTCACGGGACACCAGAATGTCACACTGAGGGCCAGCCCTGGGGTTGTGGTGGGCTCACTGAGGTGAGGCTGCCACGTGGGACCTTCCTGGGGGCTGCTGAGGTCCAGATGGGAGGAGGTGGGTACGACCGTGACCAGCAAATGGACATATTTGTCTTGTCTGGAACTCAGGAACAGGCCCCCACGAAACCCACTGAGGAAGAAAGTCTCTCCTCGGTCACGTTTTGGCCTATGGAGAGCAGATATTTCCTTATGGCCCCAAATTCGCTATGACTGTGAGTCCCAGGTCTGGCCAAGTCGTCAAGCCACCTGGGGAGCCAGTGGATACAGCCAGGCCAAGCTCTGAATGTTGGATTAGGTAGTTCTTGGTGGGCCCGGCAAGTGCATTTATTTATAACCCAATTCTAAGCATCTGGGACAAGAATCTGACCACTTGCTATTAAAACTCTACAGATAAAATATCTCATGAGACTCTGAAAGGCTGGAAGCCTGGGGTGGGGGTGACGGGATTGTTTTGACTTCTCCACTGTGTACAGAGAGTGTGGGAGTTTAAATCAGCTTGAGGCCAGAGAGCTGGGTTCTGTTCTTCACTCAGTGACTCCCCACCATGAACCCTGGGCAGTCACACCCTTATCCCCTCTCAGCCTTAACTTTCACATTGTAAAAGGAAAGATTTTAGCTATTAATAGATAAGTCCTAGAATCCCTGATGCGAAGAACTGACTCATTTGAAAAGACCCTGATGCTGGGAAAGATTGAAGGCAGGAGGAGAAGGGGACGACAGAGGATGAGATGGCTGGATGGCATCACTGACTCAGTGGACATGAGTTTGAGTAAACTCTGGGAGTTGGTTATGGACAGGGAGGCCTGGCGTGCTGCAGTCCATGGGGCCACAAAGAGTCAGACGCAACTGAGCGGCTGAACTGAACTGGACTGAACTCAAGGATCCCTTAGAACGTCTGCATAGTTCATGTATGTTAAGTTCATGCACCACCACCAGGGGGAGCTAAGTCCACGATCAGCTATGTTTTGGATCCAAGTGGCTAGAATCGGAGTCAAGATGGGTATTTTGTGTTTTGCACCCTGAGATATATCAAGCAAAAGAGCCCCAGGGTTTGTGAGTCCTGGCTGGGGGTATTTTGTAGACCAACTTATAATGCAAAACAAAACTAAATATTTTCCTTATGAAATATAATGAGCCATAAATGAAGTTACACTGGTGGAAATTTCAACTCTAAGAATTCCTTCCTTTCCTCCCCAAACCTCATCATTTTCTCCCATAATCTCTGTTATATAAGATACACTGACACCCTGACATGTATTGGGCTGGGAAAGAAATAATCATCTAGAACTCATATTTTTAAAAGGAGGTTCAGATCTGTTTGGTTTTTTTTTAATACTAAGAAATCTTTTTAAGAGTTTTCCTTCATTGTTTATATTTAGAATATGTTGTAATCCGAGTAGAGAAACTGGACCTTGAAGGACTGTTGAAGGTGGGATAAAGCAATGAATGACCTGCCTAACATCAAAATGTCTGGAGGGTTGTCAGCATCGTAAGATTCAGTATTGCTGTTTAACATTAACGTTCATGATGTGAATATAATAGTTGTTGCCTTTAATATTTATGCAGAAAGGGTCTTAAATGATGATGCCCTTTTATTCTATTCATTTCTGTTTGTAATTCACTCTTTTCCTTTATTGGAATACGTTGAGACCAGCATGAAGTATGAAAGTAAAGACTATAGCCTGCTTTCTGCTCCAAAGTGGGTATAATAGTATCATGAACAGAGATAATGCTTACATGCTTTTCCCCTTCTCCAGAAAGAAATCAGAATGCATGGGAGCAAAGCAGGATCCCACCAAGGCCAGGCCAGGGGTGGTGAGAGTGGACTGCATGGCCTCCTGTGGGTGGGGTGGGTAGTGGCAGCTGGTACGACCAGTTGGGTCCACACACCAGGTGGGTCCAACATCAGTCAGGCGCATGGTCAGTTCACCTTCAGACAGCTGTCACACGGTGGGGGGAGCTCTCAATCCTGGTGCTGGACCTCCCCAGACTCCCAACCCTGGTGACTGAACTGGCCCCCCAGTAGCGAGGTGCCCATGGGAACTTTCTTTCCGGTGTCTTCTCAGAAATGGGTGAGGTAGGATCTGTTCCATCTCCCTTTCCTCCCCATCAATTACATCTTTCCATGTACTTTACCTGTGTTACCCCTAGTAACTTTCACAGCACTAAAAGTGTAACATCATTTCCATGTAGTCACAGTAAGTACCACTTATTGAACACCTACTATGTGCTAAGCATTGGATGCACATAATCCAGTGCAGTCCTCAAACAGAGCTGTGGGATGGATGGATGGGTAGAGACCACCCAGTCTTGATTATCAAGGCGGAAATAGAGACTCAGATAAAGCACACAAGTAATGAGCAGTGGTGGCTCAGATGGTAAAGCGTCTGTCTACAATGCAGGAGACCCGGGTTCAATCCCTGGGTTGGGAAGATCCCCTGGAGAAAGAAATGGCAATCCACTCCAGGACTATTGCCTGGAAAATCCCATGGACAGAAGAGCCTAGTAGGCTACAGTCCATGGGGTCGCAAAGAGTCGGACACGACTGAGCGACTTCACTTCACTTCAATGAGCAGTGGAGTCCAGTGCTGCGCCCAGGCAGCCTTACTCAGTGGCCAGTGTGCTTAAATCACGTTATTCTGCTCCTTAGATGAGCAAATGCAGGATCGGATGTGGAGACAGGCTTAGAGCAATAAGTAGAATGCCCAGGAGGACTTAACTATTAAGTGTCAAGGCCAGTGCTCAGATCAACTGTGTTTGCTGGTTACCTTGTCCACCTTGGTACCTGAAGAACGTAGGAAAATGTTCTGTCTTATAAGATGGGGTTAAGTATGCGAATGTGTTTTTTCACTCAGTGGAACCAGAGCTGTAGCAGGTAGGTCCCACAGTGACAGCCCGTGGCCTTGAAAGAGTTTTCCTCAGGTCACGTGGGAGCACCCATGAGCAGTCGGGCGGAAACGGTCCTCACGCCCCAGAGCATGCCGCTGTCCTTCCTGCTGTGTGTGTTGTGCTTACTTGCTCAGTTGTGTCCGACCCTTTGAGACTCAATGGACTGTAGCCCACCGGGCTCCTCCGTCCATGGGGTTTCCCAGACAAGAATACTGGAGTGGGTTGCCATTTCCTTCTCCAAAGGATCTTCCCAACCCAGGGATCAAATCTGGATCTCCTGCATTGCAGGCGAATTTTTTACTATCTGAGCTACCAGGGAAGCCCCATCCTTCCTGCTGTGTTACTATATGCTTGTGATAGCTCAGATTCCTTTTTAATACAGCTTTATAATATTTATCTCTGAGTCATTTCTAATGACAGGGCTTCTCCAGCGGCTCAGTGGTAAAGAATCCACCAGCAATGCAGGAGCCTCAGGGGGTCCCTGGGTTCATTCCCTGCGTGGGGAATATCCTCTGGAGAAGGAATGGTAACCCACTCTAGTATTCTTGCCTGGAAAATCCCCTGGACGGAAGAGCCTGGTGGGCTACAGTCCATAGGGTCGCAAAGAGTTGAACATGACTGAGCGAGTAAGCAACAACAACAGCATTTCTGCTGAACCAAGTTTGCCACCTTGGAATTTGAACTGTTGGTGGTTTAGTTGCTAAGTTGTGTCCAACTCTTGTGACCCCATGGACTGTAGCCTGCCAAGCTCCTCTGTCCTTGGGATTTTCCAGGCATTTGTACCAACAGAATGGATAAAATCAGAGGATGGCTTGAGTCTATACCAGTTTCTCATTTCATTGATGGGATTCCCCAAAGGTGATCCATCCTGAATGAGTTTCACTACAAGAAACTCATTATCTTGTGAAGGAGTCAAAGCTTGTAGTCATCCTTAAATAGCAGTTACATATCAAACACCAGAAAAGTTCAAAAGTTTTCACTACTCATCATATTAGGATAGACCAGGTTAGAGACTGTGACTTGGGGTCACAAACCACCCTAAAACTCCACTGGCTTGAGACAATAATAGATGTTCATTTCTCTCATGATTCATACCCACTGGAGGCTGACAGGAGGCCCTGCTCCACAAAGCCCCTCAGGGATTCAGGCTATTAAAGGCATCACTGTCTTGTAACTGAACATGATTTACATAGCTGTTCCAGTCAAAGAGCTCATCTTTAATTCTTCCTTTTCCTCTTGCTTCTCATTTAATTCATTAGCAAGTCACATGAACCCCACCTTCAAGATATATCTACAGTCTGATCATTTCTTACGTCCTACCTTGCCACACCTATTATGCACCCTCCTTATATCTTCCTGGATTTTCCAGAAGGAATGCCACAGGAGATTTGCTTTCACCTGGTGAGGATAGCAGCGTACCTTCATCATTTTGCCTGAGTACCGTGTCGGCTCTCCAGCTGTGAGTCATACTTACATTGTAGAAATATTGACCCCTTTACCTTCTTACATGCTATTGCACGCTGATGACATCATGCTGCTGAGCAAGGGAAGCAGATACCTTAGGTGCCTTGGTGTAAGATCTGTATACATGAAAGAGTTGGAGATGAACTCAAAAACTGAGAGGCCTGCCATCTCCATGTGTTATCCAGAATCCAATGCCTTATTGTAACTTGCTA
Source organism: Oreotragus oreotragus (assembly GCA_006410675.1). Taxonomy (NCBI): domain Eukaryota; kingdom Metazoa; phylum Chordata; class Mammalia; order Artiodactyla; family Bovidae; genus Oreotragus; species Oreotragus oreotragus. Next base: position 105,445 of record SJYX01006780.1, on the reverse strand, counting down.
CTCAAAAAGGCCTTCCCTGTGGCTCAGATGGTAAAGAATCTGCCTGCAGTGAAGGAGACCTGGGTTCTATCCCTGTATTGGGAAGATCCCCTGGAGAAGGGAATGGCAACCCATTCCAGTTGATTCTTGCCTGGAGAATTCCATGGACAGAGGAGACTGGTGGGCTACAGTCCATAGGGTTACAAAGAATCAGAAATGACTGAATTGACTGGTGCTAAGAAAGCAGCAAAGCTCTTTGTGGATCTTTTTAGTTTTCAAGGTAACATATAACACATTTGAGTTTGCTTCTCTGATTCATTTACCAAGTACCCATAAAGCTGCCAGATTTAAGTGGGGCCCAGCAGCTGGTCCAGAATGCAGGGTAAACAGATGAATCACTAGCTCCTTACAGTCCAGCAGATTGGTACTTAGAGTGTCTGTGGCCTGTATGGCTGTGGTCTATCTTGATTGTTGCATCATCAGGAAAATTACAGCTCATATCTCTGAGGTTTTTAGAGTAAAGGCATGGATGCTTTTGCAGATAACTGTTCTGCTACTGAGAAACAGCTCTTGAATTCCTGTAGGGCAAAGGCTGATGTTTTACATAGATGGTCTTGAACAAAGATTTGGAGATTAATGTGGAATTTGGGGAAAGAGGTATTTGGATTGACTTTTCAGAATAATCCAAAGACTCAGGATATTTGTGTCCCATGTGACTGTTCACCAAAGAGCACGCAGTGCCGAGGACATCTTCAGTAATGAGATGGATGAGGGGGTCTGTTCTGTGGACGTTAGTTATCTCCTATCCCCAGCTGGGTTCGTAAACCAAGTGCCTAGGTGGCAAGGATGGAAGTTGTACATGGACTCAACCACATGAGTCTCTTTTTTTCAAGATTAACCTGATCACTGTCACAGGAGGGGCAATGCTGAGCCCCCAGGAAGGTACTCAAAGAGGGGGGTCCAGTCATTGACAAAGTGCTCGGTTGGTTACACAGGTTTCTAGGTGGCACCAGTGGTAAAGAATCTGCCTGCCAATGCAAGACAAGCAAGGAATGTGGGTTCAATCCCTGGATCGGGAATATCCCCTGGAGAAGGAAATGACAACCCACTCCAGTATTCTTGCTTGGGAAATCCCATGGACAGAGGAGGCTGGTGGGCTATAATCCACAGTGTCTCATAAGAGTCGGACGTGACTTGACGCCTGAATACCCCGGCCAGGGCAGTTGCGCTGGACCCTCTTGCAGTGCTGCGTCTTCCCTGGGCGAGGTTCCTACCCTGGGTCTGGTTCCGCTTTCCTGGCACACCACGCTCCTTCAGCAACATCGTGTATAAATTGACCAAATGTCTTATTTTTCCATCATTTAGCCCACACAAGATGGCTTCAGATGATTTTTTTTTCTGAAATAAATAAATTCACTTATTAAATAAATTGGAGAAGGCAATGGCACCCCACTCCAGTACTCTTGCCTGGAAAATCCCATGGACGGAGGAGCCTGGTGGGCTGCAGTCCATGGGGTCACTAACAGTCGGACACGACTCGGCGGCTTCACTTTCATTTTTCACTTTCATGCATTGGAGAAGGCAATGGCAACCCACTCCAGTGTTCTTGCCTGGAGAATCCCAGGGATGG